>JAOSBK010000205.1:10165498-10178288 GCA_027568895.1 Erythroxylum shatona | reverse complement strand
TTTTCTTTACACATGAATAATCATCAAATTTTCTCATTTCATATTTCTACATTCCAAGAAAAGTTCGGGGTCCAACAAAGTAGATGTACATAAGGGCTTATTTATCAATTGTTAAAAGTTAAAGGACTTAATTGTAATTTTCAATTCTTGGAGGATCAAGGAACTCAAATCTATCATTAGATTTTAGAAATTCTCAAAGGATTTTAAGATATCACTAAAGGAAAGTTTAGGTAAAGTTTATCTCATCTCTCTCTACATTATGGTTTTGAGTTTGGTGTTAAGATATGATGTTCTACATGCTTGAATATGCATGAAATATTATTTAGATGAATGAAATGGTTCATGGAGAAATTCCCTTAAGCCAAAACTGAAATGTTCTCTTTTTGGTGAAAGTTTGTAAATTTTTGAATATCTTTTGGAATTGATGATTTAAATGAACTCTATGGTGTTAATTGTATTTGTATACTGTGAATTGATAATGAAAAATGAAGAAGATATATATTGGATAAGACTTGGTCAAAATGATGGGAGAAGGAATGGATTAATGCAATAAGTTGTATAATTATAATCAATATGGCTTAAATGAAGGAATTGGATTGAATGGAGTGGTGAAATGTGTTGTTGTTTGGAAGTGTTTGTTATATAAAAAGATAGGAGCATGAATTACTATGATCAAGTCTTGAAAATATGACTTGAAAGTCATGCGCATTAGGTGTTTGATAAAATGTCTACATGAACTTAGCTTAGGATTTAAGGATTCGTATGCATTAGAAAGCAGCTTTCATGTTTACATAAAGCAAACTTGAATTTTTGCTTAGATTGATGAGTAATGGCCTAATGTGTTTGGATAGAAATGTGCTTAATTATATTTTGAAATGAGTAAGAGTTAGATTAAAGGCATTAAATGTCTTGGAAAATGCAGAAGAAAAGTTAATGTGAATAGTAAGGGAAGTAACCATATGAGAAGCTTAATGGTCGAATTTTATAGCTTAAAGATAGTGATATTGTGTTTTATAAACTTTTGTGATGGTGTATACATATGAGATACATGTTTGAATAGTAAATATATTATATATTTTTATGTATAAAGGCTCGGGAGTTGTGAATCAAGGAGCTCATGCTGAGAATTGTTGAAGTCAAGGTAGTGTACACCTTCTTTTGAGGTGAGTTGGGAAAACCATATCTCTCAAGTAGGATTAGAACATCCTAAGACATTCATGATGACTTTTAAGTGAATTTTGAACCTAAGTAATGCATATTAGAATTGAATCTCAAATGGATGCTATTATACTTGTGTATTTAATAAACGACATTGTTTTGAATAACACTTTGCACTTGAAGTGCAAAAGACGACTTTTATTGCATGAAATAATGTTTTGGAATCTACATATGAATAATCAAGTCATATATGTTGTATGTATGTGTTCTTTTTTGGTTTAGAGTCATGGCAAGGTTTCATTTTATCAGTTGAACTAATAAATAAAGGCATGGTGCCTTACTTAAGTTTTGTACTTAATATTTGCATATGATTTTTATGATTGGTGAAGTAACAATTGGTCAATTGTGTGCTAGGCACAACAAATTAAGTGACTCCTATACCCTTGACGCTGGTACATAAAAGTCGAGTCTCCGTATCTACAACTTTCTATAAGACTTGCGGGTGATTCCACACCTAGGGTATGGACACCGATAAGGTCATCATCTAGGATCATGACGCTCTTGTTAACTGTAGTTTGGACTCATCGCAGATCAAATTCGAACCAACACAAGAATCGGTAGGTGTTCACACTAGTTTGACTGATTAGTGGTGATACGTATGATTTTTTTTGGCTTATTCTGATATTAGTTTTCTAAGGAGATTTGATTTATACATGTGATGTTTTTCTGCTTTTGTGTACTAGAATTAGAACTTATGATCACCAGGTAAGTGATTATTAGGTTAGGCCTATGTGGTTCCTAACCAATATATGTTGAGTCATAGGCTAGGCTTATGTATTTCTATGTCATGTATGTTCACTTTATAGGTTACCTATACTGTCTTAGTGTGTATCGAGTTTTATTTGCGATATATATTTTTCCTGCTCACTGAGTACATAGTGTACTCACCCCCTCCGCTTTCCAACCATACAGGTTAATTTGGTAAGCTTTAGTTTTGAGTATATCATGTGGTCTTTTGGCATTATTAGGGCATTACCGCATATGTGTAGTCTCTGTTTTGTACTTTTGTTGCATAGTGGCTCATGAACTATTTTTATTAGGTTGGTTATGTTAATATGCTTTAGGATTTTATAAATTAACTCTTGACTATCTTGTATTTTGTAAAAGACCTTATATATGAACCTTTGGTACTGTTTTGGTACTGTTGTTGAGATTGCTTTGAGTAGCCTAAAAAGCCCATAAGTTGTGGTAGAATTTTAATGTGAATATAGAAGTGAATTTAAAACTGATTGCAAGTGTTTGATTGAGTTTTGGAATTTTTTGTTGTGCTGCCCAAATGTTTTCAAATATATGCATATATATATATATATATATTCAATTAGCCTTGTATAGTAAGATTAAGGATACCGTGAGTGTCCTTAGCCCGAGTATGCGGCAGTTGTCATGTATCCGATATGTTACCAAGTCATGATAATTAAATTGGTATTAGAGCCTGGTTTTTACGTTTTCAAAAGCATTATTTTCCTTTTAAAAAAGTTCATGAGCCTTAAGAGTCGAGTCTGGGTGTCGAAAGTCTTTGATCAAGAAGTTAAGTCTCAGATCATTAAGTTGACGTCCTTAACGATTGGATGATTTCAACCTCGATAAGAGTACTTATCGGCATTCCTTGGGATGTTTGGGATATCAGATAAGCTAGGCCTAATTTGATCTATTTTTTTAAACAGTGTCTTTTTCTCTGATTTTATAATGGTAGCATGGTTAGACGAGGAAGGGGAAGTCATCGCAAGGTTGGACCTTTACCACCCAAGCCAGAGGAACATAGCGCTGAATTAGTCACAAAACCAGCAGTTGCTAGCTCTTTGGCTTATAGGTAGCCTCACATTGTAACATCACCGGTGATAGCATAGTCGAATTTACCACCGGTGCCAAGGGAGGCTCTGCAACAGGTGATGACATGGTGGGTACAGTATATTGCGTAGTAGCAACCTGGGGCTAGATCGTCATAGATGCCACCACAGGTACCGCCACCATAGTAGCCAATAGTGGTACCTAGTCCTACACCAAGGCAACATCCAATGCTTAAAATCTCAAGGTATATCAAAGAGGCAAGAAATCTCGGGTATGGTACTTTTGATGGGCGCGGTGATGTTACCGAGGCCAAAACATGGATGAGACAGGCCGCAGAGACATTTCATGTTATGGGGTTGTCTGCTGAGATGAAACTGAAGATAGTTGTCCATTTGCTGGAGGGTGATGTTAGAGTTTGGTAGGAAAATGTCCGGGGATGATACTGTAATCAGATTACTTAGATGGATTTTATCAATGAATTCAAAGAACAATATTATACCAGATTTGATCTAGATTAGAAGAAGGTTGCCTTCTTTACACTGACACAGGAGAATAGGTCGATACACGAGTTTGAAACAGAGTTGAGAGAGCTTGTCACCTATGTCCCTGAATACATAGTAGATGAAGAGAACCTATGTGTTTGGTTTGAGACTGGATTGCATTTGGAGATCCAGGAGAGGATGATGGTTACCCCCACTACCATATTCAAAAAGATGGTACAGTTAGCCAAGAGAGTTGAGAAGTTGGTAAAAGAGCATGGAAGATAGTGGGAGGAAAAGAATCGAAAAAGGAAGGGAGGAGGTTCCTCCAGCCAACAGCCTAAGAGGAGTCGTGGTAGTTCAACTATGGGTAGTACTGGAGGCATTGCATCATTAGCTATCAACTTACGGTCACCACGATTAGAAGGTCAGAGCACTACCCCTACTACTAACTTTGCTTCTCAAGCTCGATCATATCAGTCTGAACAGTGTGGAAACTACAAAAAGGAACATTTAGGCAAGTGTACAGAGCTGAGAAAGTGTTTTTAGTGTGGAGAGATAGGGTATATGAGGAGAGATTGTCCACAACTGGCTTGGACTTCAACTCGAGGAGGAGAAAGCTCGGTGCAACCGGTGAGACACAGAGGGGAGACTACCAGGGCAGGTGCTCAGTCATCTGGATCCATAAAGAGGACCAATGTGGGCAGTAGTACACCTCCAGTAGGTCAGCAATGTCCTGCTTCACGAGCTCAAGCATAAGTTTATGCAATGACAGAGGAGGACATTTGAGCCAATCCAGACACAATTATAGGTATTTTCTAGATGAACATTTCTTTGTTATTGTATTGCTATATTGTGGTGCATGTTCTGTGTAGTACCAGTAAACTCTTAAATAGTATGAATGCTAACCTATAGTGTTATAAGGAATTATGTGTGTTCTCAATAGAGACGCTAAAGATTTGATAGACACTGGAACGTAAAGGTCTTTTATTAGTGTGAACTTCGCCGAGGATATTAGTCATCCCCTGGAGTCATTAAATCCCCGTCTCATTGTAGTCACTCCTCTTGGAGAGCAAGTGGCTTGTGATGAAGTATATACGGCCTGTGAGATAAAAATCGGTGAAGTCATGTTAGAGGCAGATCTTATTCCCTCGATCTCCAGGATTTTGAGGTGATATTAGGGATTGACTAATTAAAGAGGTATTACGCCAGGGCTAATTGTTTTAAGAAAGAGATAAAGTTTGACCATCAGGGTGGAGTCCTGATTAAATTTACTGGTTACCGACAGATATTTTCGAGTTGTTTGATATTGATGATCAAAGTTAAGAGATTGATTCATCAGGGATGCCAAGCATACCTCGCACATGTGATTGAAACTTCGATATAGAAGGTCGAACTGGGAGATGTCCTATTGTGTGTGAATTCCCTGATGTCTTTCTGGAGAAGTTATCTGGATTGCCACCTGATCAAGAGTTTGATTTTACTATTAACTTGGTCTCAGGGACAATACTAATATCTATACCACCATATCACATGGCACCAGTAGAATTAAAAGAGATGAAGATTCAATTACAAGAGTTATTGGAAAAGGGTTTCATCGGACCAAGTCATTCACCATGGGGAGCACCAGTATTGTTAAAAGAAGGATGGAACCCTCCACTTATGTGTTGATTATCAGCAGTTAAATAGGGTTATCATCAAGAATAAATATCCACTCCCTAGGGTCGATAACTTATTTGATTAGTTAAAAGGAGCTACAGTATTCTCAAAGATAAATCTAAGGTTTGGGTATCATCAATTGAAGATTGATGAGAATGATATGCACAAGACTACTTTTCAAACGAGGTATAGACACTATGAATTTTTAGTGATGCCGTTCGGATTGACAAATACACCTGCAATATTTATGGATTTCATGTTTCATCCTTATTTATATCAGTTTATTATAGTCTTCATTGATAATCTTCTGATTTATTCTAAGGATGGAGAGAAGCATGCTAGACATCTCTAAATTGTGTTGCAAATACTTCACGAAAAATAGATGTATGGAAAGTTCTCAAAGTATGAATTTTGGTTAAGGGAGATAGGATTCCTTGGTCATGTGGTATCAAGGGAAGGTATTTTTATGGACTCAAAGAAAGTGGAAGCTATACTTGAGTGGGAACAACCCAAGAATGTGACAGAATTCCACAGCTTTCTAGGGTTAGCTAGTTATTATCATAGATTTGTTGACGGTTTCTCAGTACTTACAGTCCCTTTGTCGAGGATTACCCAAGAGGAGATAAAATTTCAATGGGATGACAAATGCGAGGCAAGTTTTCAGGAGCTAAAGAGGTGATAAAGGTCTATGCCAGTACTCGTTCTACCTACCCAAGGGGTGGGTATAAGGTGTATAGTGATGTCAGTCGCCAGGGACTTAGCTGTGTACTTATGCAGGTCAGGCGAGTTATCACATATGTTTCTAAACAGCTGCAGAAGCACAAGCTAAATTATCCTACACGTGATTTAGAGCTCGCAACAGTAGTGTTTGCACTCAAAATTTGGAGACACTATCTTTATGGAGAGACTTGTCGTATATACACTGACTATAAGAGTCTGAAATACCTAATGACACAAAAGGAGCTAAACCTCAAGCAACGGAGATGGTTGGAATTTATTAAGGATTATGACTTAATAATTGACTATCACCCGGGAAAAGCAAATATGGTAGCGATGCACTAAGTCATAAGTCCTATTCGGTAGTAACTATTAGGCAAAATTCTTCTATGACACATTTGATAAGTGTCCAAAGCCTTAGGGTTAGACTCTTAATGGTAGAGGATGATGGAACATTGTTAACACGGTTTGAAGTTCGACTGACATTATTTAGTGAGATCAGAAGATCGTAAGCTGATGATCCCAAGTTAAGGGTCACTCACAAGAAATTGCCATTTGAAGAGAGTGAGGGGTTTTGACTGAGAGAAATGAGTTGTTAGTTTTCAGAGACAGAGTCTGTGTGCCAGATGATCAGGGTCTTCGGCGAGCTATATTGGAAAAAGCTCACATTTTGGCTTATACTATACATCCTGGTAGTACCAAGATGTATCAAACTCTTAAAGAGTTATTGGTGGCCAGGGATGAAGAGAGAGATAGTGGAATTTATGACCAGATGCCTTCCCTGTCAATAGATTAAAGTTGAGCATCAGAAACAGCAGGTATGTTACAGTCTTTGCCTATTCCGAAATGAAAGTGGGAGCATGTGACAATAGATTTTGTAGTTGGACTACCTCGTATATCAAAGAGTCACGATGCTATTTGGGTTATAGTGGATAGATTGACAAAGTCTGCTCATTTTCTGCTTATCCACACAACCTACTCATTGGAGAGGTTGGCAAAGCTATATATCGATGAAATTATGAAGTTGCACAGGGTGCTAGTTTCTATAATATCATACAGGGATATGAGATTCATCTCATGATTTTGGCCAAAATTTCAGGAATCTTTGGGGACTAAATTGAAGTTTAGTTCTACCTTCCACCCCTAGACTGATGGTTAGTTAGAGAGGATCAGTCAGACACTGGAGGACATGCTGAGAGCGTGTGTGATGGAATTCTAAGGATGTTGGGACCAACACTTTCCTTTGATAGAGTTTGCTTATAATAATAGTTATTAGACAAGTATCTGTATGCCACCATATGAAGTACGTTATGAGAGAAAGTGCAGGACACCTCTGTGTTGGTATGAGGTTGGTACAGCCAAAGTCGAAGGAGTCGAATTGGTAAAAGTTAACACTTATAAGATTAAAGTCATTAGAGAGAAGATGAAAGTCGCCCAGGATCGTCAAAAGAGTTATGCAGGTAAGAGGCGATGATCATTAGAGTTTGTAGTTGGTGATAGGGTTTTCCTTCGGATATCACCATGAAAAGGTATAATCTAATTGCAAAGCTGAAGGAAGCTGGACCCTCTATATGTCAGACCTTTCTATGTCCTAAAGCGTGTTGGGATTGTGGCGTATCAGTTGGAATTGCCACCAAACTTGGATAGGATCCATAATATGTTCCATATCTCGATGCTTAAAAAGTACATACCATATCGATCTCACATTTTGGAGACACCTCCACTAGAGTTGAGAGAAGACCTAAATTTTAAGGTGAAACCAGTCCAGATTTTGGATCGGTAGATAAAGAGATCATGCAGCAAATAGGTATCTACGGTCAAAGTTCTTTGGAAGAGCGACAAGGTCGAGGGGATGATATGGGAGCCTAAGGATACTATAAGATTTCAGTACAACCATTTATTTGTGTCCTCGACTTGGGAGTCTCGAGGACAAAACTCTTTAGAGGGGGAGGACTTGTAACGTTAGACTCCATGAGCCCTTTCATATTGTTCTGCATGTGAAGATACTATTGTATATTGATATATACATGGTTATAAATGAGTGCAAAGATGTATTTAAATCCTTTTGGGTATATATGTCAATGATTTACAATGTTATATGCCCTTACATGAACTTAGAGATCCTTGGTATGCAATAAGCTTTTAAGTGTATAAAACCGAGTCCATTGGATGGATATGACCATGGTGGCAGATTTAAATATGTTCTAATGCCTTAGAGGTGATTAGACATGATTTATAGACTTATTGGCCACTTAGAAAGCTTACTTGGAAAGGTTGATGTACTTAAGGTCTTATTTATCAATTGTTAAAAGTTAAAGGACTTAATTGTAATTTTTCAATTCTTGGAAGATCAAGGAACTCAAATCTATCATTAGATTTGAGAAATTCTTAAAGGATTTTAAGATATCACCAAAGGAAGTTTTAGTTAAATTTTGTCTCATCTCTCTCTACATTATGATTTTGAGCTTGGTGTTAAGATATGATGTTCTTCATGCTTGAATATGCATGAAATATGGTTTCGATGAATGAAGTGAGTCATGGAGAAATTCCCTTAATCCAAAATCGAAATGTTCTCTTTTTGGTGAAAGTTTGTGAGTTTTTGAATATCATTTGAAATTGATGATTTAAATGAATTTTATGGTGTTAATTGTATTTGTATAATGTGAATTGATGATGAAAAATAAAGAAGATGTATATTGGATAAGGCTTAGTCGAAATGATGGGAGAAGGAATGGATTAATGTAATAAGTTGTATAATTATGATCAATATGTCTTGAATAAAGGGAATTGGATTGAATGGAGTGGTGAAATGTGTTGTTGATTGGAAGTGTTTGTTATATAACAAGATAGGAGCATGAATTACTATGGTAAAGTCTTGAAAATATGATTTGAAAGTCATGCACATTACGTGTTTGATAAAATGCCTAAGTGAACTTGGCTTAAGATTTAAGGATTCATAATGATATGCATTGGAAAGCGGCTTTCATGTTTACTTAGAATAAAGTTGAACTTTTACTTAGATTGATGAGTAATGACCTAATGTGTTTAGATAAAAATGTGCTTAATTATATTTTGAAATGAGTAAGTGTTAGATTAAAGGCATTAAATGTCTTGGAAAATACAAAAGAAAAGCTAATGTAAATAGTAAGGGAAGTAACCATGTGAGAAGCTTAATGGCCAAATCTTATAAATTAAAGATAGTGATATTGTATTTTATACACTTATGTGATAGTTTATAAATATGATATACATGTTTAAGTAGTAAATACATTGTATATTTTTATGTATAAAGGCTCGAAAGCTATGAATCAGGGAGCTCGTACTGAGGATTATTAAAGTCAAGGAAGTGTACACCTTCTTTTGAGGTGAGTTGGGGAAACCATATCTCTGAAATGGGACTAGAACATCTGAAGACATGCATGATGACTTGTATGTGAATTTTGAACCTAGGTAATGCATATTAGAACTGAATCTCAAATGGAATCTAGTATACTTATGTATTTAATAAGCGACATTGTTTTGAATAACACTTCGCACTTGAAGTGTAAAAGATGACTTTTATTGCATGAATAATGTTTTGGAATCTACATATGAATAATCGAGTCATGTATACTACATGTATATGTTCTCTTTTGGCTTAGAGCCATGACAAGCTTCCATTTTATCGGTTAGACCGATAAATAAAGGCATAATGCCTTACTTGATTTTTGTACTTAATATTTGCATATGATTTTTGTGATTGGTGACGAATCGTGTGCTAGGTAGAACATATTAAGCGATCCTCGTACCCTTAACGCTGGTATATAAAAATCGAGTCCTCGTATCAATACCTTTCTATAGGACTTGCAAGTGATTCTACACCTAGGCTCTGGACACCGACGAGGTCATCATCTAGGTCATGATGCTCTTATCGATTATAGTCTGGACCCTCCACAGATGAAAGTCGAGCTAATACCAGGAATCGGTAGCTGTGCACACTAATTTGGCCAACTAATGGTGACACACATAATTATTTTAGCTTGTTCTGATATTGGTTTTCTGACAAGATTTGATTTATATATGTGATGTTTTTCTACTTTTGTGTATTGGAACTGGAACCTATGTTCACTAGGTGAGTGATTATTAGGCTAGGCCTATGTGGTTCCTAACTAGTATACGTTGAGTCATAGGCTATATATTTCTATGTCATGTTTGTTCACTTTATAAGTTACCTACACCGACTTGGTGTGTATCGAGTTCTATTTGCAATATATATTTTTCCTGCTCACTGAGTGCATAGTGTACTCATCCCGTCCGCTTTCCAACCATGCAAGTTAATTTAGTAAGCTTGAAGTTCTGAGTGTATCATGCGGCTTTTTGATATTATCGGAGCATTACTGCACGTGAGTAATCTCTGTTTTGTACTTTTTTTGCATAGTAGCTCATGAACTGTTTTTATTAGGTTGGTAATGTTGATATGCTTTATGATTTTATAAATTAACTCTTGACTGTCTTATTGTTTGTAAAAGACCTTATATATGAACCTTTATTATTATTGTTGAGATTGCTTTGGGTGAACTTAAAAGTCCAAAAGTTGTGATAGAATTTTAATGTGAATATAGAAGTGTGTTTAAAACTGACTGTAGGTGTTTGATTGAGTTTTGAGATTTTTAAAATATAGTCGTTATGCTGCTCAAATGTTTTTAAAAAACATTCAATTAGCCTTGCATAGTCAGGTTAAGGATACCGTGAGTGTCCTTAGCCCAGATATGCGATAATTGTCATGTGCCCGATGTGATACCAAGTTATGACATATATGAGGGTGCTGAAGAAATAATGCATGCTTGTTGGCTAGCTCTGAGTTCTCTCTCGTGCCTCTCGTTGGACCAAATTTTTTGTGGATAGTTCTGCAAGAAGAGTACATATTATGAACGAACCAACAAATTAATATAAGCAAATTTATGTCATTGCATCGCAGCTGTGATTTGAAATCATTTATACTACTACATCTCTAAATCACTATTTATGGTACTGTATTTTGCCACTCAAATATGCCACTCAGTTATTCTCAACTTATGCACCTTCCTACTCAATTATTGTCAAGATTTGTGTCAATAAGTGATGTTGCATCGCAAAATCGGCGGCATACATATTTGTTGCATATGTCTCTCTATGTTTAGACTTTGCATTAATAAGTTAAAATGTTCAATAAACAACCAAAATTTATTAGCCTAAGATTTAGTCGACTCAAAGTATCTTTCACCAGAGAGATGCCTCCACCTATTCCCAAATATAATCTGCACTAATGACAATAACTTCTGTGTAAGGGACGTTTTGAAAATGCGAGATAATATTTTTTTTCACTTCTTAAATATTATTCCACCTCTAATGTTATACATTTGGAAACATTTTTCATAAAGAACACAGTTGTCTTACTTTTAACTGCTCACTCATACTCTACCACCCAACAAAGAAATAACACACAAAACGGGTAATATTACTCTATACTCCATCATTTGTTTATCTCTAAACACTTCTCTTTATGAAAGTTGTGACTAATGTTGTTAGTTGATGTTTGAAAGTTAGCCCACACAGAATGAATTATATGGACAATATTCTTAGATCCTGCATTTCTCCACAAGAACTACATATGTGTTATGCCTAAATCACCAATAACAGACACATAGGAAGAATGCATACATATTTCTACATTTTCATATTAGAAATAGACAAAGGAAAAAAGAACATAAAATAAACATACCCATTGTATGGTTATTGGAACAAATATCCCTCTTAAAATAGAAAAAACCAATCTCTAACGTTATACATTTGGAAACATTTTTCATGAAGAACACAATTGTCTTACTTTTAACTGATCACTCATACTCTTCACTACCCAGCAAAGAAAGAACAATTTTTCATAAATGCATAACACAAAAATCAGTTAATATGACTCTATGCTCCATCATTTGTTATCTCTAAGCACTTTTCTTGAAGAAAGTTGTGATTCACGTTGTTAGTTGATGTATCCTGCATTTCTCCATAAGAACTGAATAATGTTGATTTCCTTCTTCTTCTTTAACTTGTAGATTCCTCTTCCACCTTCAATGAATCACCACAGTCATCACCATCTGATGATGACCTGCAAAAAGAAATAATCGAACAGTTAAAAACCTTAACAAAGAATATTCTCTTTTGTTATTTCAATTTGGAAAATCAGACATTGCTTTGTGATTCATGTAACTTATTTCCCTTTTTGTTTTCAAAAGATAATTGTTGTTCCATTAGTTAAAACCATTTATGTACAGTATAAAAAAGTTAAAAACATTTACAAAGAACATTTTCTTCCGTTGTTTCAATTTGGAAAATTAGTTATTGTTGTACGATTTATATAACTTATTACCCACTTTTTTTAAAGATAAATGATGTTTCATTAGTTAAAACCATTTATGTACAATACAAGGATTCAACAGAAAACCAAATTCTAAACAATTTTACTTAGCAGTTAAACCCCATCGTAATAATCCAAACACTATCTTTATATACAAATCGCATCAATGAAACTCACAAAACTACTGGAACAAAAACAACATACCACCACCATCCTCTACCATGTCTCCAACCACAATCTCACTCAAAAGTCCATAATTCCCTAACATGTCGTCATCCAAAATTTCGATGCTGTTACCCAGCACTGACCTACGTCAACAAAAATGGAGCATAGATCTTTGATCTTAAGACCTTGATTTTACAAAACTATGAAGATCATATAAAAGACGAACACCCACCTGCAATAGTTATGGTAAATCATCACTGATGATCTGTAGCATCCCACTCCCACGAGACCCGAACCCGACATCGACGGTGATATCTGAGCCCGTGACCCGCGAGGGTGGTATGCTAGAGCAGTCAATGCAGTTTAAAACTCGGTAATAATATTTTTTTTTTGA
>JAOSBK010000205.1:10154529-10165285 GCA_027568895.1 Erythroxylum shatona | reverse complement strand
ACTCAAGAATTAATATAGTAAATACTAGTGAATTTATTATTATTATTATCCTCTTAAATTATATCTAAATATATGATGGATTTTTTGGGTGTTTCAGGTTTAGTTTTAAACCTAAACTTATAAATCAAGTTCGATTAACCTAGAACCGCAAGTTAGAAACTTGAACCTGACTATGAACCTGATTTTTCAGGACTCAAGCTCGGTTAACCTTATTTACATGTTCAGTTCATGTAACTCAGGTCCGATTTATAGATTCGCGGGTTTTTTTGAACACTCCTAATGATGGTAGAGATGACGATAATGTTGAAAGTGGTGTTGTGACATATGCTGCGTTTGAGAGAGGAAGAATGAAAGAACCATCACATATGGTGGTAGAGGTGACGATGATGTTGAAGGTGGTGTCGCGACAGATGTTGGGTTTGAGAGAGGGAGAAAGAAAGAGAGAGAGCTTTATAAAAACAACAAAAACTTCGAGAGTCTGGTTTTTAAGTGATGTCTAATAAAAATTGAGATTGTTTGATAAAATGAGTCGTTAGATGTGTAACATGTCAGCGGACGACGACCATCAATGCTTAGTATATATAATAATATATCTCTCTTTTATTGTGAGATACATCAATATATATAACAATAAAAGAGATATACCTATCTATACACAAAAATACTAAATTAACTAAGGAAAAATTTACATAAGGAAGAACCTCATTTGTGCCTAAATGTAAGTTACAAGTTGACTAGAGATTATTTACATTGGTTACAATATATATTATTACATAACTATATAAGTACAGCTTAGATTATATTTATAATTCTTGACTTAATCGATTTCTTCTTAAATGTTAATATAAAACTTAAAAGTAATATACAAGCGTCATTTTGAGTAGATATTGTACCACGTTGGAGTGGATCAGGTTTATCTAGCATTTAATTTTGAAAAAATTAGAATTATTAGGCTCACATCCAACCTAACTCATGAAATGAGTATAATTTTTAAGTGTAAATCTGACCAATTATAAAATTTTTAAATTTGAAGCCAAACATAAATATATATCTTATAAAAAAATTTAATAATTATATAAAATATATTTATGACATATTAACATTAATTTATATGCATACACAATCATATTAAATTTGATTAAAAAAACTTTATCATTTTTCAAATAAAAATATTCATAAACTTGTTGTAAAATAAAAATATAATTTCTTAAAATTTATAATAAAAATAAAATTAAGTAAATAAATATAAGCATGTATACTTACGATAAGATCTAAATAATAAGATATTTATTTAAACATTAACTAAATGAGAGTTCTTTCGTATCATGATCGTTAAAAAATTATTTTCTGTGATAAACAATTAAAATAAAATAGGTAATTAAATATATAAATATTTACTTAAATATTTTTATATCTTTTATTCCCTTTTTCAATAGTTATATGAATGAGAAATTATTAAATAACAATTATAAGTTAATTCATTTACGATATAAAAATATAGGATTGTGCCGGCCCATGGAAACCTATCCTAAAGTATGAGCCCAATGTTGTTACTTGTTAGCTGGGCGGCGAAAAATGTTTGGTAGTCGCGGACCTCAAATGACTATTAAATACACCCAGTAAAACCCCCAACCACTCTATATAAAGGACCGCTGTCTGAGCGTTTAAGCGGCCACGTCTGGTCAATCAATCACAACCGTTCGTCAGTTATCAACCATGGCTCCGATTAAAGTTGGCGATGCTTTGCCCGACGGAACCCTCGCTTACTTTGACGAGAATGATCAGGTCCAACAAGTCTCCATCCACTCCCTCGCCGCCGGCAAGAAGATCGTCGTCGTTGGTGTTCCCGGCGCCTTTACCCCTACTTGCAGGTTGTTGGAAAAGTTCCCTCAGCTCTTTGGTTTTGCCTTTTTTTTAAACTCTTTAGCAATAAATTACTCATAGTCTATCTGATTTGACTGGCGTTCGTGTAGCTTGAAGCATGTACCCGGATACGTTGAGAAGGCTGAGGAGCTGAAAACTAAGGACGTGGCCGAAATCCTCGTGATTAGCGGTAATGAGACCCTTAATTATCTCTGGGATTAGCTTAATAAAGCCTTTTTTATGTATAAATTGAACGGACAAAAATATTTCTTGGTTGGGCAGTGAATGATCCGTTCGTTATGAAGGCATGGGCAAAGACATTTCCGGAGAACAAGCACGTAAAGTTCTTAGCAGACGGATCTGCGGCGTACACCCACAAGCTTGGGCTGGAGCTTGATCTGAACGAGAAAGGGCTTGGAGTTCGCGCGAGGAGGTTCGCTCTCTTGGTGGATGACCTCATTGTGAAGGAGGCTAAACTTGAAGAAGGTGGCGAGTTCACCGTTTCTAGCGTGGATGATATCCTCAAGGCTCTTTGAAAGATAAAATGATAAAAAGTAATGTATCTCTGTTTTAATAATACATAATATAATATGAGTGTGCGTATGTCTGGTAATTAAAATACAGAGGGTTTCTTTCTATGAAATTTTTATAATTTATATAAATTATAAAAGACTTATCCGTGACAGTTTTGAGTTTTGAATTTGACTTTGACCAAAGTGGGTAACGTAACGTTCCGGTAAATTTAGGTAGTCTAAACTAGTTGTCTCTGACCGTAGCCTATAGTTGCCTTGTCAGTACATGTCACCGTATTACCGGTTAAACTTGCAGCGAATGAGGGTTTTGATTCCTGATCAAAACTTAAAAATCCCATAGTAGGAGAATTCATCATTAATTGATGAAGAACATACGTAATAGGAACCAACTATATTTAATAATATAGGATAGCAGAAGCTAGACCATAGGAAACTAAGTTTACCCCGACACTCATCACCCTAAATTATGGCGTTGCTGTTAATTGTTACATAATTGATGTTTACAATTTTTTCTTAAATTTATAATGTAGCAATATAACCTATAGTTACCTTTAGTGTGCATCTTATGTAATTACATGTTCCAAACCAAATAATGCAAGAAAAGATATGCAAATGGGGGCTAAGTGTAATTTAATGGAGAGTTATTTTCATGATACTGTAGTTAAAGCTGCCCATAAAAGCCTTGAGGCTCCGCGAGATGAATAAAATTGCCCACTTCCCTGTATGTAAAAATGCAGAAGAGAAATGACATTTGCTTTTCATGAAAAACAATAACCTAGCTAGCTATAAAAAGAATAACGGCAATGTGCTACATTATTGTTACAGCATATTCATTTGTCTGTGAGACTGAGAATCAGAATCGTAATAGTCGCCATTTGTTGGCGCACCAAACCCATACGTATCCTCGGAAGGTATGTTGAGACTTTCTCGTACCCTGAATGGTGAAGCCCAAGGAAATGGTGTTGAAGGATTTGAGCCAGACGCCTCTTGGTTTAAGCTAAAAGTTGGTGGATTCTGAGGAGAATTACCAGCTTGCCTTCTGTTGGAGGAGATGGTTGTCGTCAGAGGTATCGAAGTTGATTGCTGTTGGTTCTTCATTGGTGACTTGGGTCGCAGGGCCTCTATTTCTGGGGTAGTCATGACCAGGTGAGATGCATCCGGTGGAGGATTTCTGCCCCCTCCTCCTTGCCAAACTTTCCCATCCTTGTCAGCAAAATTCCTCACGTATGCCTGAAATGTTGCCAGGCATCATGTCACAAGTCGTCATCTTCAAACTTAACGAGGTCAAAATACCACAAGTAATCCTTTTTTACATGCATATCAAACAAAAGATTAGATGTTGTTTTCCTCTAAAAGATACCTGTCCTTTTCATAAAATCCAAATTTCTCGCAGGTACCAAATCAAATGTATTTACTTACATCTTACAAGCTAACTTTTAATTTTAAACAACAGATTTTAAGGAACCAAAGGACTCATCGCATAGGACTAAATCAAGATCCTTCCATTCAATGCTAAGATCCAGAAACTCTATTTTAACTCATGTAGTTGGTCAGTTTCACAAGCAGCTTCAGATTATGGTCGAGACATACAAGTGACTTCATTTCTTAAAGAGAGTGTACCTCTGAATTGAAGTTTGAGGAGGACAGTCCTTTACCAACAGTCAGCCAACCAGATCTAATATTATGATCTTCACCAAAAAGCTCAAGCCTTCGGCGGCCTAGGGAGAAATGCTCAATTATCCTATACATATCCTCAGGTTTTTGAGTTGAACCTGAAATCCAAAGGCATAAAATTTTCCATTCAAGTGTTTGGCATTTTCATTGCAACACAAGGAGTAAAACGGCAGCATTCATGACATAATATGGCCAACAAAGGGTATACCATTTTGTGGTTAACAGCAAAACTACATTGAAGACACATTCAAACCACAACAAAATGACGAATATTTCCCAATATCCATAAAAATTGAAAGAAAACGTGTGAAGTTCCAACTGTTTATGAAATTCTTAACATTCAAGAAGAGTGACATGCTGCTACTTGGGGATCTCGTGGCCATTTGTCCACAAAAATGCATTTCCCGACAAAAGCATGCAAAAGAGGAAAGACCAAAGGCAGTGATCATATAAATTCAGTTCAACTCAGCTCTGATTTGTCAAACTTTAAACAAGAAAACATGACTAACCATAAGGAGGTTCCTCAGCAATAATCACATCAGTGTCAATATTAGCATGGATTATATGACCATCAGTACTGCGGCGAACAGTTCCCTTTATACCCATCAAGCAGTGTTCCTACAATAAATAACAAAGCAACTAGTTTATGGAAAAACTAAATTTGTTAAAGAAATCTCTGGTTGAAGTGAACAAGGAAAGGTTCATTATCTACAATGCAACAGAAATGTTTGAAGAATTGTCAACCTTAGAATGCTGAAACAAAGTATGGGAATCATGCCGCAACCCTGGTGTTGCATTGGTTTTGTTAGTTTTTACCCAGCAAATATCCTCACATCTACGAAATCCCCACTGCAGATAAAGTAAATACATGAAAACCACATTATACAGAGTAAAATGAATTAGATTGAGACCAAAAAAAAAAAAGGTAACAACTGGACCTCTTCTTCATTTTAAAGCTGAAAAAGTTACCTTCTTCAGACACTGGCGGCCTTGCTCGAGGCCAACGCCATCTCCTACCCAGAGAAAGATAAAGGAAGGTGTGTCTGCTACTGCCTGCAAGGGAAAAACCAGAGAACATTGCATAGAATTACTGATCAGCAAGTTGCTCAAGCAAGAAAAAAGAAATGCAAATTGATCATTTCCCAAAAAGTACAGCTATTATCAGGAAAAGGAGAACTTAAAGGAGGGACTACCTCAATCTTAAGGTTTAATATCTCGTCAAATGTCCAATAGTCCATATGATCACCAATGCCAGGGGCTCGATGAACATACTCCTCCCATGGAGGATCTACCAATATGACATCAAACTTAGTTCCAAAGAATTCTGGAGACAGCTCAAATTCTTTTAGGTTACATTGCAAATACATGGGAGGAGAAGCAGACTTAACCACTATCTCATCCTTTTTCTGTATAAGCTCCCTAAGCTTTGGATAATCCTCTACAACATTGGTCAGTTCGAGCTCTCTGATAAAATTTTGCGGGCGCATACCAGTGTCAACAAAATTCTGCGAGTAATCATTCTGCTCTCCCCGTGAAGGGGCTTTTCCAGGGGGGCCACCATTTCTAGGAGGCACCCAACCAACTGGGTTCTTATCAGGTTGTGCTCCATGTCCAATTGGTCCAGCAGGAATAAAACCAGGGGTAGACATGGTAGGAGCCACTCCCCTTCCCGGGCCTGCTTGATTGAAAAACATAGGGTGATTTGGTGGAGCACCCATGTTAGGAGGAAATCTAGTGGTTGATGGTCCAGGAGGTACAGGAGAAAGTGCAGGTGGAACCCCTAACATATTCATCTCAACACCACGAGCCCCAGCCCAAACAACTGGTGGTGAAAATGGTGGAATGAAAACACCAGGAGTAATTGGAGGGCCCCCGGTTGGAGTCATACCAGGACCAAGTGGCTGCATTGCCCCAGGTGGAGGCATCCCTAGAGGCCCAAAAGGTCCTCCCATCATGGGCAATGGAAGTCCAACTTGTTGATTGTCTCTTCCAGTAGGTCTACCTCTTCCTCCTCTTCCAATCCTGTTCCCTTTTAACCCATGCATGGGAGCTCTGACAGAGGATCCTATCTCTTGGTTACCATATGGAGGCTGTGAACCACCGCCAGAACCATGGCCACCAATACCACGACCAGACACAGACCCTTTCTGGCCTCTTCCTTTACCTCCCTGATAGTCCATTTCATCCCTCCACGGACTTGGATCCCGCATAGATACCCTATCATCAATATATCTTTCTTTATCTTCTGCAGATGGAGCAGAATTGTATGAATCATGTCTCCTTGCCCTATCATCTCGCATATACGCCCAATCTTCAGCATTACTAGCAGTTTTTACATCAGACTGCTTAGCAGTTTCATTTCTTCTAGAAAAGTGGGATGTGGACTCTGCTCTTCCATAATCAAGAGGCTTGGTTTGAATCTCTATCACATCATAATTATCATTTGAAATTCCAAAATTTGATGAGGTTTTTACAGCTTCACCCCTGCTTCGACCATGAGGCCTTTCATTGTCATTCCTATCACGACCATGCCTTGGTTCCCAGTCTCTACCACGATCATAAACAAGGTCCCCATCTTTTGAGTCCCTATCATTGGCAGAGGATTGCCTCCTTTTCCAATTCTCTTTGGAAGTTTCCTTATCTCTATTTCTGTCACTCCGATCATCTCTGCCTTTTGATCTATCATCCCTGGAGCCATCCTTTTCCATATCTTTTCGTCTAGTATCTGTGCTTCTTTCATACTCCATGTCAGAGTGTTGTGATTCTTGGTGACGTCTAATACTCCTCTCAGGAGTTCTGGACCTGTTAGAATGACCTACCGTACTTTTGTCTCTCATCCTTGTACTTCCATCTTCATCAACATTAGAAGACTTTTCACGGCTTTCAGAAATATCCCTGTTAGTGGGAGTTCTCTGCTGCCTGTGCTTCTCATTTTTCTCTCGACCTGATTTTTCTTCACGGGTAACAGGACTACCCTTGTTTTCTTCATCCGCAACTTCGGACCTGCTTTTGGACTTATTCCTTTCCAGATCAACTCTTCTCTCTTCTTTGTGGCTGGTTTTGGTACCCTTATCATTGTACGAATCTGAATTCTTGTTTTTACCATCACTGAATTCACTTCTTGTATGTGTGCTTCTATCTTTATAATTCTCATATGTTGAATCAGAAGCCTTTACATTCTTGGTATCAGTCTTTTCATAATGATCTTCCTCAGGTTTCCTAGGGATGTCAGACTCATCCCATCTTCTTCTAGAGCTTCTACCATGCTCATTAGAACCACGAACCTTCTCTCGGCTGCTTTCTCTCCTTTCTCGATACTTAGAATCTCTATCCTGTGACTTGTCATACTCTGCATCATGGGAGCGGTCTTCTTTGTTCTTACTCCCACTACGAGATCTCTCGTGCTCTGAGATCTTTGATGTCATTTTCCGCTTTTCACTTTCATCCATCCGACCATGCCCTCTACTCACAGATTTTTCTCCACCCTGTCTGTTCTCCAATTCTCCATCCTGGTACCAACTGCTCAACTTTTCCAGGCTACTTTCCTCTTGTTTTTTCTTCATTTGTTTCAATCGCATCTCTTTCCTTGTATCATAATCATCTTCATCACTATCAGCCCTGCTAGAGCAACCACCTGATCTCTTACGACTCTCATTTCTGTCCCCACCTGAACCTCTTCTTCTCCCCCTGCCCTCCACTCCTTCAGCCTCTTCTCCACTGCTTGGCTTTCTGAACTTGCTCGGTCTGTGCCTCCTCTTATTGCTACTGTCCCATTCTTCATCATCTCCTACCCTATCACTTCTCACATCTGAATTATCATCCATGTCCCGTTTACCATAATTCTGACCATGTTCAGGTGAATCCATTAGAATAAAAAATCCCTCCAATATTAACCGCTCTACACTCTACCCAGTTTCCAGTATACGTTTCAAGAACCTACAAGAAAGATCATTTTAAAACCGTGTAAACCAAGAAAAACGAATTACGTCCACATATATGATTCTCTACTGGTGAACTAGTCAAAGTTAACAAAATTGTAAAACAAAACGAAAACAATCATGGAATGCTAAACACTTCATGTATTTCACTCTGAAGAAAAATGCAGCAAAAGCATCAGTGAACAAAATAAGCATAAAATTAAGAATGTAGATTCTTCTCAATATATCAAAAATTTTCAATTTTCCTCCATAGGATTGCAAAAATTCAAACTTCAATATCTTATTTCCACCAATACCACTCCACCCCCGCGACCCAAGAGAAAAACAAAGCTAAAGTAAACCCCATAACCCACATGTACAGGTGCAAGAAAAGGCTACAAAATTCAGGGATTACAAACACTTCGCTAAGCTAAAAACACGACATCTTTCAATTAAGACATTTAAGGTATTAAAATTCGCAGGCTTTGAACCATAAGAAAGATGTAGTGATTTGAATTTATGTTGAGGTTCGTGCGCTTGTAGGTTGTACACAGAAGTAGAGAGAAAAGTACCTGAGATTTTGAGGACAGAGAAACCCTAAACTCTTCCTTGAATAGGGTTTTCAGGTCCTGCAAAGCTCTCCACAAAGACTTGACAAAAGAGAAAACCTCGTTCATACTATTTGTTATTTATTTATTTTGCTAATCCAAATAAACTGACAATATAATAATAAGACTATGTGATGTCATGTGTTTAATGTTTAATTAGGAATTAGAGCTTCTTAGGCCTTTTCGTTTCACTTCAGTTTTTTATTTTAGTTTCTTCTTTTTTTATACCTTACAAAAATTATAAAAACTAGGTTTCTATTTTTTTATTTTTAGATTTATCATAAGCTAAATATACATTATTTAATAGTTATTAATAATAAAATTATAATTTATTTTAACTGTTATCAATAATAAAAATATTTTAATAAGTACAATTAAATATAAAATATCTTAAAATGAATAAATTTCAATTTAAATTAGTTTTATTAATTAAAATATATATTAACAAGTAAATATTAATATATATATATATAATTTTTACTAATTAAACTATTTATTTTAATAAAAATATAACAAATCTTTTACTAATATTTATTAGTAAAGACTCTATAAAAAGATTAAGATAAAATTATTTATAAAATTAATTTATTTTAAAATTTTAGCTAATATCTAATTATTATTAGTAATAAAATATAATTATATTAATATTAATAATGAAACAAAATTTTGTTTAAAATTAAAAATCAGAAAGAAAAAAAACAAACAAAGTTTGTAATTAAAGACTATGATGTGATGATGTTAATTGTAGATACTTTCACGTGGGATCAGATTACTTGTTTCACTTTTGTTGTTTTAACTCTGTTCCACATCATCTTATCTATATATTTACATGGGACTTACATAAATACGTAGATGAGATACGTTGGAACAACAAAAGTGGAACAACATACACCTCTCCCTTTCGCGTAATGTTATTAGTTTATTCGAGCATTGCACGGGTGTTAGAAGAAGTCTTTTCCACTGTAGCTAATATGAATGCAATTTTTTGTTTCTAACAGCCAAACCATGATGTCTTAATTTGTCAAGTATATTAAAACATCCATGGTGAGGCAAATATGGATGGAAAGATATATATTTCTTCAAATTGGTTACATAATTATACTCTGAAGTAGGTCGAATACTTTTCCTTTAGATGATAACTTCTGCTGCTACATTTGTTTAAGGTTAATCAGAAAAAATCATCTTAATTTTATAATTATAACTCAAACTTGAAATTTTATAATTATAATTTCAGCTCGATATCAGTATCTTCATTAACATTGTTGACGTGGCCATATAAGACAGAAACCCTAAATACTGATACATGTTAGAATTAATTAAACTAACTAATTAAATTTCATTAAGTTGTTTAACTAAACTATGTCGTTTTTAAATGTAAAAAGCTCTGGGTCGACATTTCAGTGTCCTCCAAATCGATCAAATCATAGAACTTGTCATCATCGTTATTCCTCTTATTCAAATTCGACACGTAAGAAAATGACAAAGAACCCTCCAAGCTCTTCAGTTTCTCCTTCAAAATATCATGCAACCACTTCCTCTTAACGTACTTCACATATTCTCTCACCACATACACTTTAAAAATAATCCATCATAATTCACACAAAACTCCTGCAATACAATCAACGATTCTAGCTTGTTCAACCCCTCTCAGTTAAAGATCAATGCCATTTTGAGCGACTTCAAGCTGTCGTCAGCTATTAGTGGCCTTGTAATCATTGAATACTTGAGAAAATCCCAAGTCTGGGGATTAAACGTTTCCTTGTCATAAATCACAATATGTTTGGGAATTCCAAATAAATCATCCCCAAACTCGATCTTCAACTTTAAAACCAACTGAAGCATCAATATTGGGTTGTGAAGGTGCTCACTAGTGCACAGCGAGTCAATGACGACAACTTTAAGGTTCTAACGTGGGAACTCAGCCTCATTATACAACTTACTAGCAGGTTAACACTGCGCAAATGCGCAGTGAAAATGCCCACTGAATTTATACGCAGGGAAAAATTTAACATCACAGTTAAATAAAAAATAATATGTAAATGTAATGAAATAATCATCGGTTGGGAGAAGAACTAAGATGAATAAAAATAGTTTACATGTCTACTACTGACATCTGCAGTATAAAGATACCTTAATCTATAAGTTTTTTAATGTGTGCTTC
>JAOSBK010000205.1:10133556-10154429 GCA_027568895.1 Erythroxylum shatona | reverse complement strand
TCTCATAATGATGATTATATAATTGATCCTCAGATTTGAGATTACCAAAGTATCTAGTGAGGGAATTATTGTGTTTTAATGCTACTTATGAATCGTCCTAGGATAATTCAGTCGGTAGTAATTGGATACAATATGAACCATATGTAGATAATTGAGTAAGTCAATATAAGATTCGTCACTCTAAAGTAATTAGAAAGAGTATTCTACTATTCTTGATTAATAATGATTTATGGAATTCTCTGGCCAGAGTGAACTGATATTTGAAAAGGAGTTTTCAAATTTTAATTATAAATCAATTACTAATTAGTAAGAACGAACATGATTGGATGATAAGAATAGACATTATATCCATACTCTGTCCAATTAGAGCATTGAATGACAAAAGGATTAAATTATACATTATAGTCATGCATGGACAGGTTAAGTCAATCACTTTGACATTCTTGATATTTGGGTAATCATAACATGCAACTAGACGTCAATCATAATTTATAATTATGAATTATTTAATTGAAAAATTAAAGATAAATTAAAAGAAGTTTTAATTTATCCAATTCTAATTGTGAATTAAAATCATAATTTATAATCATTGTCAATTTATTAAGAACCTAACGTGTCACACATCAAAGAGTAATTTGTAAAAAAAATCAATTTAACAAGTTGTACTTAATTATAAAGTTTGAGAAACTTTGGTGATCAAATATGAGATATTTAATTTTATTAAAATTAAATTAATTAGAATTAAATTTTGATTTAATTATAATTAAAGGTATTTAATTTTAATAAAAAAACTCTTATGATTTTTTTTATTTAAAGGAAAGAGCTTCTTGGAAGCTAGTGTCTTTTGTCTTCTTCCTCTCAAATCAGTTTGAAAATTGCTTTGTGGATATCATCAGAGGTTGAACACTTGAACATCTCATGGCAGATCAATTGGAAAACATTTTGAAGATTTTTCAACAGAAAAACAAACAAGGTATGATTTATAAATCATTTTATGTGTTATTCAAGTTTATTTAATTAACAAATTTTGCTTGAAATTTGTAAAATTTTTATTTTCTGCCACGTCGGTGATTTGATCACGGTTAGATTCCATTAGTTTTATATACCATTCTTAAGGACCCAAAAGGAAATGAGAAAAGAGGTACGCATAGACAAGGATGGGATAGGAAGACAATGAACACCACACATCCATTTTCCCAATGTATTTGCCGACCTTTATGAAATGGATTGGGAAAATGGTTAAAAATAACCAGTGTACAAGGGTAATGATCTAATAATCCGTGATTACATTAATGTGTCTGAAAGTGACACTATTACGCAATATAGCCAACGGCTCAAAAACATACAATAAATGAGACTACTACAACGCTCCAACGAACCCTAGCCTACCATGTGCCGTTTTTGTCTGACTAGGCATTTCAGAAATAATAGATCAAATCAAATTTTTTCTTTAGGCTTTGAACCTAATTTAAATACTTTTGTTTAAAATTATAGTTTTGGTTTTGAAATGTTTTGTTTTTACCTTTGCCAAATTCACTTCACTGATTGAATGTGTCTCTTCACTTTGTTAACTAAAAAATATAGTCTACTCGGACTTGTTAAATGCTAACCTCAAGCGTTGAAGTAGGTAAAATAAAGGCTAAAATACTGTTCTGTTACCAAAGACAGAGAAGTCTATGTATGAATATGTAAACAATTTGAACTTTAGGGGTAGGTGAATTAATAAGGGGCTCTTTTGGTTTAAGTAAGATCACAAATTTGAACCGTTTTCATGTATGCAGTCGTTTAAAACTTGTGGACAGAGCTTTGCTTCCAGCAAGAGACCTACCCGGCTTGAACGGTGATTAGTCTGAGTATGAATAATTTAAAGTTACCTTCTTATAATTAGGATACTCCTAAAATATCTAACGAGTAACCAAAAAAAATGTAAACAATTTGTTTTTGCATGGATACTAAACGCAAGGAGGGGCCAACATTACAATGCCGTTTGAGAGAGATAAGAGAGAATGCAATTTCTCCAAGTCTGAGTTTCAAAACGTATTTCTGTTGGATTTGAATTTTTTCGAGTGGGACGATAAAGTTCAGTGGCGTGGACCCTTTGACTACGGACCCCTCTCTCCATCGAGTTTGTATGTACCTCTACTAGTCGTTTCAATAGTCATTAGCCTTGAAGAGTCCGACGCTCACTTGAGACAGATAACACCCTCTCTTGTAACGTGTCATCTATATGCATTCATGCCCGTGTACTCTTTATCCTTCATCTCTTGTTCATTTTAACTTGTACTGTTCGACCTTTTTCTTTGAAGAATCTACTTTCTTTTGGATGAACACATTCCAAAGAGTTTTGGCACACTTGTGGTAGTAGCTTTAGCTAAAAGAACTACTGGGTGCTGGGTAAGTTGTGAGTTCATTCTGAAGAAGATGAGTGTTTCTAGGTTCATTAAGTGTGTTACAGTCGGAGATGGAGCCGTTGGCAAGACCTGTATGCTCATTTGTTACACTAGTAACAAGTTCCCCACTGTAAGTCATTCAATTAACTCTCTCTTTTCTGCTTGTTTGAGGCATTTCTGCCCATGGGTTCTTCACCCTCAAAATGGATCTAAAAAAAGGTTTACTTTTTCTTTACATTGTTTTGCAATTTATCTTTACTGGAAGGGTTCGAACGAGAGCCATTGAAAAGGGTCTCCACTTTACTTCTAGTTTCTAACCTTAGAATGTGTTTATTCCTTAGCTCTAAGCAAGGACTCTGGCTTTTGATCATTTGTGTTTTTTTCATTGTTTTTGCAGGATTATATACCCACAGTTTTTGATAATTTCAGTGCTAATGTGTCTGTGGATGGAAACATTGTCAATTTAGGACTCTGGGATACTGCAGGTATGTTAGCGAGTATTCCTTACTTACCGAGTCCATAGTTCTTATTTTAGTAATTGCAGAGGCTGGTGTGGGGTTCAAATCATGTAGTCTTCTGCGACTTAGTTATCGCTTTTTTTGTCATCACCATTAAAGGTCAGGAGGACTACAGCAGGCTGAGACCACTGAGTTACAGAGGAGCAGATATATTCGTGTTGGCATTCTCGTTAATTAGCAGGGCAAGTTACGAAAATGTTCTCAAGAAGGTAGGGACTCTAATCTTGATGCTCTTCTTCATTTTTAAATTTTAATTCACCACAGCTCCACACTTTTCCTTCTGCAACTACCAGTTTCTTTATGGTTACGTTTCAGATGAGATTAGATTTGTCAGGTGTCTTCTACCAACAGTTCAATTTAAATTCCCATCTTATTTCAATCTTGCAACTGATACGACAAAATGTTTTTACCTTGCACAATTTGCTCTTTTGCATGGATGTTGTGTTTCTGCTCTTTTGCCTTTGATGATCCTTATTTAACTGGAACAAACACTTGATGTTTCATCAGTGGATGCCTGAGCTTCATCGCTTTGCACCAAATGTTCCAATTATTCTTGTTGGAACTAAATTAGGTCAGCAATTTACGAACACTTGAAATGTGATTAAGCTAATTTTGTTTTGCGGGTTACTGACATGATTCCTTTTTTATCTTTTAATAGATCTTCGTGAAGACAGAGGATATCTAGGTGATCCTATGAATTCTAATGTGATAACATCTGCTCAGGTATGTTTTCATCACCTTAAGCTACCGTCAAAGCTGAGTTTATACGGCCGAGAAATGAGTTATCTTATGTCTTCAGCTAAATTCAGCTTTTGTAATTAGGGAGAGGAACTAAGGAGACAAATTGGTGCAGCGGCATATATTGAGTGCAGCTCCAAGACCCAGCAGGTAGATTAGATCACTTCAGAGACTTGGAAATTTGATCATCTTTCGCAGTTTATTGTTAGGGGTCCTTTCCGATTGCCATACACCTTACGTGATTTCTGAGTGATTGTGCAGAATGTCAAAGCTGTGTTTGATACTGCAATCAAGATTGTTCTTCAACCTCCAAGGAGGAAAGAAATAGCAAGGAAAAGAAGGCGCCAAAGTTCTGGTAGAGCAATTGCGTAAGTACTTTAGCCCTTGAATTTCTATTGATCGTCCTAAATTGGTATATTCCTTATATTATGCACCTTCAAAACTAGGACAAGACAAACTGAAACACCCCTAAACTGAAAGTTGATAAGCTCACCTGATAAACGCATGCTGATTAAAACTGTGCTTGTCCTCATTCCCATCACGAGCATCAATTTCAAGATGAATCCTTTGTCCTAAATTAAGTATCAACTGTAGTTCTAAACTAAGCACTAGTTGTTTTTGGGACGTTGCAGGAGCATCATGTGTGGAGGATGTGTTGCTTAGACTGAAATGGCGAAACGAAAACAAACTTCCTGCTCTTCCATAAATGAAAAGCAGATTGAGTTGTGTGTTAGAATTTACATGTTTCTGTGTGTAACATACCCTATAAAACAGTTATCTTCATCCAACAAACTGGATGGCAAAGCCATGGAGAGGGAGGGAATCAATCATTCGCTCAAATCTGAAATTAATCTCCTCCTGGACTGTTAGTACTCACTCCTACTGATTTTGGATATACTATTACTTTTTTGGTATTTAAACTTAGAGATTAAAATGATAAGTTAAGATGCAGAACATGCACTGAATTGAATGCAAACTCTAGAACAATAAATGCATTTATCTTTCAATTCCTAAATGCTTACGGGTTAGTTTATAACTAGGAACTACCTTATCTATGTTTTTTGAATCAGTTAAAGTTAGGAGCTTCATGTCCAAATCAAACCCCAAAAGCATCGAATATTGCTTCATGTCCAAGTCAAACCCAACAAGCATCTAATATTTTCACTAGGTGACGCTTACAGTTAATTTGGTACTTATTTAATACCGCAAATTCCTAGTAGTTTATATAATTTGGTTTCAAACTTAAAATATTATATATAGAGAATTATGTAAATTTTAATAATATTAGACTTGGTTTTATTTTAATTATGTAATTTTCTCACATATAAAAATGGTAATAAACTTCACCTATTATATGCAGAGACGGAGCCACCACCAGTGGGCCTCCCAAAATTTTAAAAAATTATATATATATAATGATAGAGTTATTTGAGGTTTAACGGTGCATTAATCCCCACAAGATTTAAAAAAATTACATATTTGAGCCCTCCTATTTTAAATTCTTGACTCCGTCACTGATTTCATCTTTACTTTTAGATATGAAAATGTAAAATTATTTTTACATTGACTAAACATTGATTGATATACATGAATGAGTTTATAACATAATATTTTTAATTTTTTTTAGTTTAAATGTGAATCTCTTTGTGCGAACTCCTCTCTCCTCAATACATAGAATTACTAAAAATATGATAAGTTATTAAATCTTTATAAAGTATTTGTTCGGAAACAAATTAAGGTCCTGTTTGTTTTTATTTATATTATTTATTTTTATTTCTAAATTCAGTAAAAAAAATTATTTATCTGCATTTTTAGTTTTTGTTTCTATTTTAGTTTATTTCAATTTTCATAACTTATAAAAATGTGATTTTTTCATAATATTATTTATTATCAATTAAATACATATGGTTTAATATTAATTATTAATAAGAACAATATAAACAACAACAATTATTAATAAGAATGATGAATATTTTAATTCAATATTTTATTTAATTATTTAATACTAATTCTTAAAAATTGTGAATATATTTTTACTAATAAATTTTCAACAAATATTATATAAGAGGTTTAGATAAAATTTATTAATAAAAAATTTATCTAATATATAATTACTAAATACTAACAATTAAATAGATTTATATTTTTATTTGAAAAATAAAACTAAAACTAAAACTAAAAAACTTTAATTACTCCAACAACGGTATGTGCATGTGCATGTGACATTTATAAGACCTAAATCTATCTTGCAAGATAAGGGAAGAGGGCATATTAGTAATTTAGGTTAGTCGTAATCATCGGTCAATTCACATCAGCGAACTCAATAAACAACCCGCTGCTTCTCCCTGCTACGTCTGCGATCTAAACCTCAGCATTTTTGCAATCGGAGATAATTATCGCCGCCATGGACCACCACTCTCCGCCTACGCCACCCTCCAAGAGCTGGAGCATCTACACCCGACCCGAAATCACCGCAAAGTACCACATCCAGGAACGCGTGGGTTCCGGTGCCTACTCCGATGTCTACAAGGCCCGACGCATTTCCGACAACGTCACGGTGGCGCTCAAGGAGGTCCACGATTATCAGGCGGCGTTCAGGGAAGTCGAGGCCTTGCAACTCCTCCACAATTGCCCCAACGTCGTCGTCTTGCACGAGTACTTTTGGAGAGAAGACGAGGACGCGGTTTTGGTGCTGGAGTTCTTGAGGACCGATTTGACGGCTGTTATTAAGGAAGCAAAAAGAAATGGCGGTGTTGGAGTAGGGGAGGTGAAGAGATGGATGATTCAGATTTTGTCTGGAGTTGATGCGTGTCATAGGAATATGATCGTCCATCGTGATCTTAAGCCTAGTAATTTGTTGATCTCTGATGATGGGGTTCTTAAATTGGCTGATTTTGGTCAGGTATTTTTTTCTTTTATAGTTATGAATTTGTGAAATTCTGACGCTTTTTGTGTTTGCATTCAACCTGTAACCGAGCGATCTAATTAGAGATGAACGTTTAGAAGATCTGGTATATTAACTGTTTAGATCACGGTGTTCGGTGATTAGTTCGAGTGTCTGTGTCAAATGTATGAAAGTTTTTTTTTTTTTTTCTCTCTCCTGAAGTATTGCCTTGGAAAGAAATTGTAATAAGTGAGTTAAACAAACGTGGTATTGGAATATCGATTTTTATTTGTTTTCTGTGGTTTTTTCGTTACTAGTATATTCGATTTAACTGGTTCTAGGCAAAACTGAAATGGGGCATCTTTCATATTGAGGGGATACTAGCTTTACTTTCACCTGATTTTTTTGTGTAAATGGAATCGACGAGATCTGCGACTAACAGTGACATTGGGCTGTTTAGTGATACTTTCTGCATCTGAACCAAGGAGGAAAAGACTAAGTTCTTGTTTTTTCAGGCAAGGATACTCATGGAGCCTGGATTTGTTGCAGTTGATGAGAACCCTCAGTCTTTTGAAAACAGCTCATTGAATCAAGACCATTTATTTCTGCCACAAGTTGTTCCTCAGTCCTCACAAGAAGACCGTGAACACCAAGGTCAAGAAATGATCAGTAGAGAGCTATCTTTTAGAGATATTGGCAAGTTCAAGGGCCAAGATTTTTTGGACGAAGTTGACAGGGAAACAGTTAGTATTCAAGATGGGAATACTTCTTGTCTTGCCACTGGCACAGCAAGTGATTTTGAAGATGAAATGTTAAGAAGTCCTTATGAGGTTTATGATGCTGGGGGTGATGGGCATGGTTCACTCACTTCATGTGTTGGAACTCGATGGTTCAGGGCCCCTGAACTACTATATGGATCTATGGACTATGGGATGGACGTTGATCTTTGGTCACTTGGTTGCATTTTTGCTGAGCTTTTGACCCTTGAGCCACTTTTTCCGGGGGCTTCTGACATTGATCAACTCAGCAGGATTATCAACGTCTTGGGCAACTTGACAGAGGAAGTATGGCCAGGTTGTCTAAAACTGCCTGATTATAGAACAATTTCCTTTGCTAATGTGGAAAATCCCATAGGTATAGAGGCACGTCTTGCTAATCGAACCCCTGATGAAATTGCTCTAGTCAAGAAGCTTATATGTTATGACCCTGCTAGTAGAGCTACTGCAATGGAATTACTACATGATGAGTACTTTAGCAAAGAGCCTTTTCCAGCTTCCATCTCTGAGCTTCGAGTTCCTTTAACAAATAGTGGGAAAGATGAGGATTCTCCTAGTGGATGGTATGATTACAATGAAAGGGGATCAGATTCTGATTTTGATGACTTTGGCCCCATGAACGTTTCAAAAACTAGCACTGGTTTTTCAATCCAGTTTTCTTGAGCTTTGAAGAACGTCGAAAGCTTTACAGGTGCCATAGATTCAGTGTTAAACGGAGTCCATTAATCAATTGCCCTAGCTCATCCCAAAAGATGGACATACAAGTAAATTTATATTGTAAAATAAACAAAAGAGATTTTGGTGTTAAATGATCCTTCCATTTCTTGTCATCCATTTTACATGCTACTGTACAATTCCAGAATGTGAAAGCATGGATCGATCCATTGTTTTTTGTACAAGAGACTTAAATTGGTCTTTTTGTGTAATAGACTTGGATTGGGTATACTTGGACCAAATTGAATGGGATGCAAATTGCACACCTATTTCCCTTTGGGCGTTTGATAGGTATGAAATTGCATTTAATGAACCATGTGCATCAACTGAAATGAAATATCTGGCTAACTGTAAATGATGGTAGACAATTATTATGGTATACTGTGTGGATTCCAGCGGATGGTTGCTTTACGTCTTTCTCAGTAAGTTTCCATCTAAACACAACAGCCACCTATTAAGAGTTTTGAATTCTTGCATTTTCCACTTCTGGTCTTGACCACTTCCACCTATTTTTAACCATACTGTGCATCAGTCCTGGTGTGTTATTGCTGTATCCTGAGGGAGCTTGACAGTCCTGAGTCACTTATTTCTCATGTGTTTGTGCAAAGGTTCCATCTGGATGGTTGAAAATGTTCAAAATATGGGTGATGAAAGTTGAAGGATTAGTTCAAGAGTGGGAAACGATTTTGAGTTTAAAAGTGGAACAGATTGTAGGATCTGATGCAGATGCTAATTGGTCTTACTAATCTATGGATGAAGAATTTGAAATGGCTTATAAGACTTACAACTTATAACTGTTAAATACATCAAACTCCCTAAACTTTGCTTGTAAAACATGATGTTTCCTTCATTTAGGATCTCAAACAAGCTTCAGTTAATTTGCTATTGCTTTAAAAAGACTTTAATGTTTTTATCAAAATTTAATTTAAACCTAAACATTTTGACACATTCAGAAAGAACCCTAATGTTTTACAAACATTTAATTTGAACCACAATTTAACTTCTTTGTTAGTCTTTTGTGGTAAAGAGCATATTTGTCATTTTTGTGGGCCCTTTATTAGATATTTATAGATATGATTAAAAGATTAAACTGATATGATCAATTTAATTGTAAAAATCTTAAATCGATTCTAGTTTGATTTATCTTAATAACTTTTGTTATTAAGAACTGATTGATTTATTAATTAGTCAATTAGTTTTTGTGAACCAATCATTATTGTTAAACTAGTTAGTTTTTATTTAACAATCTTATTCTTTAATTAAAATTCAACTTTTTCGATAGACAAGGATAGTCTCCTTCTTCATTCATATTTTAAATTCTTCAATTTTGTTAAATATTTACTATTGTCTCCTAGTTCAATATACTTATGCAACGTTTTATTTCAGTCTCTTTTATATTTATTATATACATACATAGATACAGACATATATATATATATATATATATACGCACAATGTTCTCAAGTTTTATTCGATAATTATAAAGAGAAGGAGTAGTAAACTGGAGAGGAAAGATTTTGAAGTGTGTTATTGTATCTATTCTAGATAGCTACATAAGAAGTGTTTTAATTTTTATTTTACTTTGATCATGTCGTGTCTCTTGTTGAATGTTGAATTATTATTCATAAAAGTTTAATTTCTAAAAATACAATTTCTTCCCTTTCTGTCTTGTGCTTTCTTCCTTAATGTCATATAAGTTTTAGCTTCTCTAAAGGATTTCAAAGGTGAAGGTGTCAAATCTAAGCAAAGACCTCACCCTAATTTTGTCTATTAGTTATATTATCATTTGCAGATTCTTTATTTGTATCATTTGTTTTGCCATTGTTCTAATATGTTCTTTGGTTTCAGTTTAGCTTTAGTAGATCTAAACAATTTTTCAAAAACTAAGGCTATTGATTGTGTTTATTCTACCTTTTTCTTTCCCTTTTTTTTTGTTGTGGTCTTAGTCTCTCATTGGCTATCTCATCTGTCACTACTTCAAATCATAACTCTAGTTGTGTGTCTATATTTGGTCATTTGATCTTAGATTAAAACAAATAAAACTATATGGTTTAATAAAATTATGGAGAAAACTATAGTTTGGTTAGTTAAAAAAAAGTCTTAATAAAGCATTTTTAAATTTTCTTCTTTAAGTGAACTCTACTTTCTATTAAATGATCTTCTTGGAGCTATCATTGGTAAATTCACTATTAGTTTAAGATGTCTCCCTCTACATCCCACTGGAGACTTTGCATATGAAGTTAAAATGGAGTCCAAATTCTTAAGTTCTCCACTTTTAGCTACTCAAGTATCCATCCATTGCTCTAACTAGTGCTTCCATCTTCCATTTACTTTATTGTGTTCTAATTTTACTAAAATCTGAAAAAAAAATTATTGTAAGCACTGAGGATATGTCCAATTCTAAATCCAAAAAGTGAAAGACGAGAAAGGTAGAGATGATTACCAAATGAATGAAAGATTGCTCTCTTATATGCTCTATGTTCATTCACTTGCTTACAATTGAAACATAAATTAAAAAATAAATTATAAATCGTGAAGTTTTTGCATTATAGTAGCCTTATAAATTGACTCCACTAATCTTTTTTCTTCTCACACATGCGTTGTATTAATTATTCTTCTCAAAGTAATTATCTTTCCCTTCACACATTCTACTTAAATGAATTTTCATATGTATAATTTTAGTTTATAGATTTGCTTCATGAATTAACGCAATTTCAAATTAGCAAAATAAACAGTTTTAGTGCATAGATTGATGCATCGTCACTCGTGAAATGTAGAACATTTCTTTGCATCTTTATCCTTAAATTTTTAGTACTCAAGGATATAATAATACATGATTAATGTAACAAAAAATTGATAACATACATTTTTGTATGATATAGTGGCAATTCAAGAGGCCTTATTCAAGTTACAAGAGAAACTTTCTATCCTTATTAATACCCTAGTTAAAAATAGAAAGGAAGGTTGATCACTCTAACTTTACTTTCTCAGGTCTCAACTCTAAGTAATAACTTGACACCCCCATAGTCTATAAAGACTTTATACCCATTTGAGGGTGCTCAAATTTTGTTTAAGAAACAAAATCATTGAACAATCTCTAAGTAAAATCCTAAATTTAGAGTTTTGTTATGAGATATGCCAAACACCTATGAGCTAAAAAGGCTTCAGTTTTCTTAGTCCAACTAAAGAAATATATCCTGAAATCCAAGTTCCATTCTTTCATCAAAATACTCTCATCCTATAGCTTTTGACTGTTCATATCCGTGTGAAAATATAATTAGCTTAGGAATCTTGATACATAGGAACATAATAATTTTTTGAGAGAATTATTTTTAATTTTAGATTGAATTATTAGAATTATTATTAATTAAATATACATTAGTATATATTATTGTTTCAATAAAGAATTTTATTGTTATTTTTTACTTATTTTATAAATTGTATTTCTGATTTAGTATATACCAATTTTATGATGAGCTAATACTAGTTGAATCTTTAAACTTTAAATATTTTTTCACCGGTTTAATTTTTAGTCTAGTTTTTAAAACATTAATCTAATTATATGTTAAGTAGAGCCAAAAATAAAAAATAAATCTTTATCTCCTCTCTCCCAAAAATCGAAAAAAAAGAGAGAATTGAAGAACCATAAGAAGAGTTACAAGTTGGTTTAAACCTTAAAAGAAAATCAAGCTATATAACCAAGTCATTAGCCTCTCTGTAGAAGAAATCTAATGCTCCTACTCTACTCATCTTCGTCCATTAAACTTAAAACCCCTCTGCTTTAACTCTTTTGTTTGTTATAGTAAAATAAGAGGTTTCGAGGAAAAAAGACCACCTTTTCTTAACCTGACATATCATACTTAGAAATTTTTATAAGGATTCAAACTTAGGCAATTTTTCATTCAGTCACTAATTTATGATTTTCATTTTATGGAGTGTTTAATTACAAGTAAATTTCCAGTGTTTTGGAAGGGAAAAAGGTAACTAAAAGACGAGAAATTTTGGAACATGAAAGTTTCCAAAATGAAATCTCTTTGTGACAAGGGTGCAAATCAATTGAAGCTAACTCATTGACTTTGAATTTAATCAAATCCAATCAATTGAACTTGAGTTCTTTTGCCAACTTTAAGAATAATTTCATAGAAAATTATGTTTTACCACTTCTTTTATCAGGAAATAATTGTTTGCAGTAATATAATAAATTATATAACAAGAATATATAATTTAAATGTATAAGTTCCTACACAAGCAATAGAGTTTCAATACGGTTTAGAATAGTTTAAATGATGTGAAGGACTCCAATAAAAAGTGAGAAGATAAACATACAAGGTAAATCCTAGGAATAACGCATCATGTTTTCTTCTACATTACCACCTTAACATACGAAAGTTTTCTTGAAAATATTTATAAATTTTCAAATTAATCAGACAAATCCGATATCTAAGCAGTTATCTCTAGAGAGTTTATTCTAAACTATCACATATTTCTTTGTGAATTTTCCTCTTTTAATTATTTCCCACTTGTTTGATATATACCACTTTCACTTTTGAGAAAATGTTAAGTGCATTTAGATGGTTAAGAATTATCAAATATTTGTGGCACTTGGATGATAGGCTTAGCCTAAATAAAGTTAAAGTGAGCAATAGTGAGGACTCTCCTCCAAAATTTTCTTAATGAGAAACATAAAATTATAGTTGATTTCAAAGTTTCTATACTTTTTAGAGCATTGTTAGAAAGTAAAGACAATAAAAGAAATTTAGTCTTTTAAAAGTAGAAAAATGTCAGAAATTTGATTTGAGTACTTCATGAGACTTTAGATGTAGAATATGGGCTTAGAAACAGTCAATGAGGAGAATCTTATCCTCTCGCCTTTAACATGAAAGCATATATTTAACTATCAGCTTGCCTGGTAGAGAGTGCATTAACAATATGACCTTAGACTAAAATATTACGACTCTTATGTTTTGGGACTCTTTATAAGCATTTAATGGAGTTATTGTTAGTGCTTTAGCCATTAGGTTGGTTTTTTTTTTTTCTAGAATTAGGTTTATTGGTGTTTTTTTCATTTCTTGGAAATGATTGACTGGTGGTTAGTAGTATGATGTTTGAAAAGATGATAAAGACAATAGAAAGAAGCAAAGAGAGAAGAAATAAGAAGTTGACCTCCCGTAAGGGACCTATCCAGTTCGAATGGGGGATTAGTTTGGGTGTGGATGACTTAAAGACGCCTTCTTATAGTTGGGACCCTCTTAGGACACCTCGTGAGCAAAAAAAAAAAAAGAAGTTGAAGAGAGAGAGAGAGAAGAGAAGAGAGAGGACAGGGAGATATAGATTTTTTTTATTTTTTGAGCTCTACTTGCCACATAGGATAGGCATTTAGCAAGGAATCCATGAAAAAAATGACACGTGTGCTCTTTGTAACAGAAGATTGATGGAAAAGTTAAGTTGGGGTTAATATTAAATGTTTGTAAAATATATAGCTCTTTTAAAACATGTCAATACGTTTGGGTTTAAATTGAATTCTAACAAAAACATTAGCTTCCATTTTTGTACTATTACCTAAAAATTTTAGTTGTAAGTGACACTAATTCAATACCCAAAAAATAATGGATCTTTCCAAGATAAGATATTTCAAATTCAATCATTATAGATTTTTTAAATTTATCAAATGTGGCACTATTATTTCCAGAAAAATAAGATCATCTACATATAAGCAAAAGCTAAGAAAATTTTCTCTATATAATCTTTGCAATAAATGTATACTCCTATGAACAATTTTAAATACTTCCTTAAAAAATTAAGCATTTATATGATTATACTAAGTACATGGTGCTTATTTTAATATATATAATGTCACTTTATTTTGAAAAACTCGTTTTCACTTTAAAGCTTTTCATAACTAGAAGGTTGATCAATAAATACTTATTCTAGAAGATCATGATGCAAAAATGTACATTTTATGTCTAGTTAGAAGATAATTATGAATGTTATATTGCTAATGCAATCACTACTCTAATTATATCATGTTTTGCAGCAAACGCAAAGCCTTCTCTATAATTAACTTCAAACTCTTTCTTGTATCTTTAGTTATTAAATATGTCTTGTACTTATCATTCTCCATTATTTTTCAATTTTGTATTGTATATTCACCTGAAACCAATCGTCTTATGTAAGGATGGCATTGATTAGGCCAATGTTGGGCCTACCTAGGCTCAATACTAACCTAAAAATTTATGCTTAGATGTGGGCTCGATTCGAGGCCTGATTAAGCCTTAGGCAAATGACTTGAGCTCAAACCCAAGCTTCATAAGGCTTGAGCAACCCAAAGCCCAATCAGGCATAGCCAAACCTGATTATTTTAATTTAAAATTTAAAAATTATATTATTTTACTTAAAATTTTCAAACTTTGGGTTGGGTAGTTCGAGATTGAAACAACTTGAAAATCAAAATTTTCAATAAAAGTTTGAATTTGACCTAAAGGCCATTAAATTTAAATCAAGCCCGCTTACTTAAAGTCGGGTTTGGGCCTAAATGCCATCTCTAGCCTTATGTGCTTTTAGAAGCTTAGTGACATTTAATATGTTGTTTTGTTTAATAACTAAAATTTCTTCATTCCTCGCCTTTTCCCATTTTGATTCTTTGATAACATCCTCAAATGTTATAGGATCATAATAAAAAATAAAGCAAAATGTGTAAATGAGTTCTCAAAACCTCGTAATTAGTCATCTACGCATGTGTTCTTCTAACACTTTGAGGTCATTCTTCATTTTCTATTATTATTAGTAAGTTTGGAACATTTGTTGGACCATATGGTAGAATTTGTTGACCATTTTCTGTTATCTACTATCTTCCTCTTTGTTAATTCTATCCAAGTTAACTAGTAATTATTGTTCAACATTATTATTGTTCCATACCCATAGCCTTTCTTTATTAAAAAACTACACCATTATTTATATCAATTTTCTTACTCGTAGGTTTATAAAGCTTATAAGCTTTTGATTGATCACTAAAACTAGGAAAAATTTATTTCTCTCCTTTGTAATCTAGTTTTGTTCTCTTTTGGTATGGATTATCAGTGTAGGCTTCACAATCAAAAATTATGAAATGACATACTGAAGTCTCTATCTGCTTCATTCTTTTCTGGTGTCATATTTTGAACAACAAATGTGAGACTTTTATTTAAAATATAAAGGCTCCAATTGATTGCTCCAAGCTAAAAGGTTTTTAGAATGCCACTCTTTGTTAAAAGTTTCATATTATATTTAACATAGTGTGATTTTTATGAATTCTCATAAAATTTAACAAATTTTTATAGGTTATCTTCTCTGGTTCGATCTATACAAACAACCTATTTCTTCTTAAGTGACACTTTACAGTTTTTGAAAGATATAAAAGTTTTAGATTTTTCATGTAAAAATACACCCAATTTTTTTATTAAATCATTTATAAACACGATTAAATATCTTTTACATATATTCAAAGATGTATTCATTAGGTGGCAAAGTTTGGAATATAATAACTCTGATATGTTTTTTGCTCTTCATGACTTTCCTTGTGAAAATTGATTATGTGTTATTTTGCTAACAAAATATTCTTTACAAACTTGAGATGGAGTAATAAATTAAAAAAGTCTAGTTACCATTTTTTTGGTTAAAGAGAATTAAATACATTATAATTAAGGTAGCCATAATAAAAATATCATAGTTCTAACACATACATCAATTTTGCTAAGAAGCATGAATGAGTGGCATTATAGAGACAAAGTAGTAAAATACAATTTGTAGTTATGTTAACTTGATTAATTAAACCCAACTATGTGTCTTAAATTTGATATACTCCATTTTTGACAAAAATCTTGCACCTTTTTCTCTTGTATATATACCACACTAAGCAAGGTATTCTTTACATATGTGATAAAAAGAACATTGGAGATAGAATGGGTAGGTTTCCTTAGTCTAGAGAGTGACCATTACTTCTCCTATAAACATTTAATATGAAGTTGTCACCAAACTTAACAATGTTATAAAAGATTCTTTTAGGTTAAAGAAGCCTTCTTATCAGCATATATATAGTTATTATAGTTAGTATCTAAATATCACATGTTTTGTTGAATTCTTCATTAATGTAACACACCATTAAAAGGGACACTTCTTTTTCTTTTTGGTGAAGTTAATTCTTTCTTCATTTTTTATTTAAATTAGTTTGATATTTTAACTGAATATATCCATACTTATGGCTTTGGCAACATTCACCATTTAAATTATATGTTAATTTTCAACTATAAGTTGTTGAGTGATGGCCTCTACTTCCTCTTCTTCTTCCTTAGCAATTTAATGCTATTGGTTTTTTTATTGGTTGTGACATTTATTATTGCTTCATTTGCCTTTACCTTCATCTTTACTTCATCCTTTATCTCTTTTCAATTTTGAGTGATGTTTTATTAAATTTTTTAACTCTTTCTCCTCTTTTACTAGTTAATCTTTTGTTCATGAACCAACTAGGAATATTGCAGTTTATTAATTGAAAGCTCCTCAATTTCATCAGTCACCTTGATAGAGAATATAAGAAAATTGAATCTTAGTATCACAGATTAAAGAATCTTCTAAAGGATAGTTATGTTCTTTGTTTTGTCATTGTGGATATGAATATTATTAATAATTGTCATCTACAAAGAGTATGCATTATGCCCTAATGAATTCATATAAATCTATGTATTCTCCTATAGGGCAAATAAATCTAAAACAAACTAAAACTATTAAAAACAAACTCCTGTTGACAAAAAAAAAAACTAAGAAATCTCTATGAAAACTATTGATGGATACGCAAAATCATTTTAATAAACATGATAGTAAGTTAATAACTAAGTCACTTTATCCAAGCATATGACTCTATAAATAATTTGTTAGCCACAATTGAAGATCATACATATATTTATATTAAAACTCCTTCTAATAATGCAAATTAAGTGATATCTACATAATTTAGGAAAAAAAATAACCTTTAGTATTTGAAAATTTAAACATTAAGGATTGGATGTATAAGTGTGAACAATTATTTACTATTGATCATATTGTTTTGAATTTGAAAGTGCTTAGAGTAGCAATACATCCAAAAGGATTAGCCCAAGAATGAGATCAATTATATTTAAAAATAGGTTGAATCACAAACTTGGAATTTATGTTGATACTAACTCGGAGATTCGAGGAAGAAATATTTAAAGAAGTTGTGTAAGGGACTCTAAAGAATTGAAGCAAGAGGGTTAGTGCAAAAGTATTGTATTAAGTTTGGATGATATTTTAATAGCCAACAATTTCTTTAAAAAATTATCTTGTGGGTTTTTTTAAGGCTATAAATTTGAAAAATAATTGACAGTATTGAGTCCAAAAACACCTCAGCTATTCAACAAGACTATATAAGAAAACTAATAATGCTAGCAATTACCTTCAGTGGGGTAATTACAGAAGGGAAACTCAATTATACAAATGATTAATTGTGTACAAATAGTAATGAAAAACACCATTACTAGTGGATTGTTATCTATAATAGGAGGGAAGAAGCAACAACACATTAAAACACAAATTCATAGTAACACCCTCTCCATTTGATTAAACCTCTGAGAAATTAAATATACCCAAAATAAAATACTAATGACAATACCAATAACAACGATATAAAATAAATATAAACAAACCATATAAGAGATTTTTTAAGAAAAAAACACCATTAAATCAAAGAGTAAAAATCATGAAACGTAAAAGTCCAAATCAAAACCTCGTTATAATCAAATTGAAATTACAAAACCTAGTTTCAATCACCAAATTTGGTATATAATCCAAATAACATCTATAAATAAAAATTATTGATAATACAAGAGAAAAATTTTAAAAAAATACACTAAATAGAGGAGGAAATTCATATTATTAGAACTTGACTTAGCTTATATTAATAAAAAATTTATTAAAGAAAAGTAAGAATATGATCTATAGCTCGGGTCTTTTTTCCATATAGGAAGGGAGCCCAAAACTAACAAATATCCCCCTTCCAACTGTGAGGAAAAAGTCACCAAACCAACGATCAAAACGATAAGTTTCAAATTTCCCTCTTAGTAAAGATTTTGTTAGTATAATTGCACCATTATTATCAATGTGAACATTTTGAAGTTGTAGCAACTTCTTATCCAAATGATTGCATCATATCAATGTGCTTAGACCTGAAATAAAAAGTCATATTCTTAGTAAGATGAATAGAACTCTAACTATCATATAGTAACACATATCTTCTCCATATAATGCAACATATTTTTACAACCTAGATTGTCCAGCTACTGCTTCCTATACAAAGTTAATCAAGTAACCTAAAGTAGACTTCCTTTAGTCAATATCTCATGCGATATCTGAATCTGACTAACCTATAAAGACTAGATCTTCACTTCCAAAGTAAAAATTCAAATTAGGCATGCCCTAGAGATACCTCCTAATTTACTTCACTCAACTCCAATGCTCTTTTATTAGATTTGAAAGATACCAACTAATTGTACTAATAGTATAAGTAATATCTAGTTTGATGCACACAATTGTATACATTAAACGATCAACTATTGATGTATAAAGAATTATCTACATATATTCTTTCTCACTCTCATTTGAAGGACTTTGTTTATTACTTAATCTAAAGTGTGTAAGAAAAGGAGTGCTTTCCAATTTAGTCTTATCGATCTTGAATCTTTAAAGTATTTTCTCAATGTACTCCTCTTGTGATAACCAGAACTTCTTAGCTTATTTGTTACGAATGGTCCTTATACTAAGAATTTGTTTTCTTGGCTTTACATATTACATAGTAAAAAAAATTATTTAATTATTGCTTCAACTACTCAATCCTAGAAGCATTTGAATAATAATGAGCATGTCATCAAATAAAATGATTAAACCATTCTCAGATAATTTTTGCACAAATGTGCAATAGTCAAAAGTATTCTTATACCCTTGTTCTTTCATAATATACTCAAACTTCTTATACTATTATCTTGATGTTTGTTTCGAACCATATTCTTTAGTTGGAAAATATAATCCTCTTTCCTCTCACCTTAAACACTCTGTTCCTTCAAATCATCGTAAGGAAACCAATCTTTATATCCATGTACTCAATCTCTAAGGCAAAACTAGTAGCAAAATACAAAACAACTCGTATTGAAGACATTCTCACAACTAGAAAGAAGAATTCCTCATAATTAACTCCTTTCATTTGACTGTAATCCTTAATAACCAATCTGACTTTAAAATGTTGATATAAAAATTTTCTTCTTGCTTCACCTTATAAACCTATTAACTTTTCAAAAGTTTTTTAAGTAAGCTCCGATACCGCTTGATGAGAGAGAAGAAGCAGAAGCTTATCATAATACAAAATCAAAGTAACACTATCCCCATTGAATTAAACAATGATAACACTAACAATAACAATGTACAATAATCACAAATTATCCATACATGAGACACAATATTTTACGTGAAAAACATCTTCAATTCAGAGAATAAAAGCCACATAACTCATAATTCCATATCATTCACTATGATCAAATAGAAGATATAAAACCTAGTTTAAATCACTAAAATAGGTACATAAATCCAATCACATCAAGTAATAATACTTGATGACCTTAGAAAATATACCAAACAAATTATGAATTTTAGATCAGTAGAACTTGACTTAGCTTGCACTAATTTAAATCCGATAAAAAAAGAGAGTAAGAATATGATGTCCTTTAACTCTTGTACAGATTTGAGCCATAACCTCTCTAATGGTATTTGAAACTTATTTGGTTATATGTATACCTTCTACAATTATTTCTCCTTAATCTTTCATATTCTTTCTTTTTCTTTTTAGAAGTAGAAATCCTAACTTTATAGGCAAATTATGGCTTTAACCATTATAAGCTTCTTATTAATAATTTGACATTTTTATACGTGAAAAAGGAGTCAAAAACCTAATAACCTATTCTCGGTGGTGAAAGCGAATTTACTAAACTGACTTTGTATGGAATAATTATGTAAACAACACAAAACAATAGCATTAAAGAGAAGACATTTAAAAGCTTGGGAGATTTTGCATGACGAAAAATACTAACCAGCTGACAAATGTAAAGGAAGAAATAAAAAAGTAGCTTCATCTTTATATGAATAACCTCAAGGTACATGTGAGTTAGTAAAAGGCTTTTCTGACTTAAGTGAGGTTGCGGATTCGAATCTTCCTTATGTATGTAGCCGTTTAAAACTTGGGACCAGAGTTTTGCCTCTCGCAAAGGAGCTATTTGACTCGAGTGGGGATTAATCTGAATGTGGATGGTGTAAATGTGTCTTTCTATAATTAAGACCTCCTTAAGAAACCTTATGGGTAACCCAAAAAAAATTAAAGAGGAAGATTTAGCTGCAAGAAAAGGAAGAGATGTCTTTTACGGAGGAGACTTCCTTTTCTACGACTAGAAAAGAGAATGGTGGGCTAAAATTTTGTACTTTAGGAGGCTGAGTATTATATAATTCTTGCTCTTCGTGTCGTTCTATAAAATTCAATGTTATGAATACCGTACCGGGTTCGGTACCGGATTGAGCTCTAGAACGGAACTGTACCGGTACCGGTTGGTACCGGATACCGTTTCAGAAAATTTTTTAAATTTATGAAATAGTCCCTAAAATTTTTAAAAATTGCAAAATAGTCCATATCGGTATATTATACAGTTGTACTGTATACTTTACTAGTTTACTGTTTACATCAACCATGCTTCCAAAAATCTTAATAATAAATAATAATGACAATTAATATGAAATAACAATAATTTTTAAATATTTTACATATAAATAA
>JAOSBK010000205.1:10118158-10133456 GCA_027568895.1 Erythroxylum shatona | reverse complement strand
GGGGGGGGGGGGGGGGGGGATGGGAGGGAGAAAAGTTTTGAAAATTTTTAAAAATTTTGCAAAAAAATTCCTCAATTTTTTTAAATTTTCGATATCGACCGATATTTGACCGATATTTTGAATATCGGCCGGTACCGACTGGAATTCATCCCCGGTACCTTTATGCCCATTCTGGTATCGTTTTTCGGCCGATATGAAACGTTCCAACCGATACCGACCGAAACAGAACGAAATTCACAACGTTGATAAAACTGTCAGTCATACCTTAATTCCCCCCTTTGGCAATGTTTTTTGGCTAACTTACCAACTCCTTTCAGTGAAGTGCGTTTCAGTTTTTGGCCCCTTATTTTGTGCTTCTTCAACAACCAATAATGACGCAAGCCGTGTGAGTAACTATACCCCACTTAAAAATGAAAACACACATTTCTGCTTACCATAATATATAATAAGTAAATTATTTAAACTCATGTAACGAATTTTTAAACTTGTAGCTTATAAAAACTTTGAATTTTTTTCATAAAATTTAAATGAAATTTTATATTTTTAATATTTATAAAATGATTTTAACATTAGCATGCGTTTATAAAAATTTTATTACTAATAAATAAAATTAATGATTTTTAATAAAATTTATAAACGCATTAGTAGTTTTAATATATTAAAATATAATTTATAAATATTTAATAACAACAAAATAATATTTTACTGTCATAATATTATTAATTTTTATGTTAAAAATTTGAAAAAGCTACGATTATAAATTAATTTTTCCCTGGAAGAAGAAGAGAAAAGGAAATAACATTAAAACTAAAATAGTATTACCTCCTAATATTGGAAAGTAAAGAAAGCTTTGTAAGAGTTGCATTTTATAGAATAAGAAAGTTGACATGAATCTTAATGAGACAACTAATTGTCTTTAAGGCGGGCTTAGTTCCGCTATTGTTATTGCTTTTTTTTTAATATTATTTCTTTTTTTAGTATTATTTTTTCTATTCTCATAATTTATAAAAGTCAGAAATACTATATTTTGTTTTTCATTTCATTTTGTATATATTATTTAATTACATTATGTTAATTATTAATTAAATTATGATAATTAAATTTTAATTATTTAATTAATTTTAATAAATACAATTATTCAATAAATATATTTTAATGTAAAATAATCTTTTAAATACATAAATTTATAAGTCTGGATAGTAGTTTTTAAACATTAAATATTTAATTTAATTAATAATATTTTTAATAATTAAAATAAATATCATTTTCAAAAATAAAATTTTACAAATATTCACCTTCTAATTTTTAATATTTTTTATATTAGATATTAAATAAAAGTTATAACTTGATTAATTTATAAAATTGATTCATATTTAAATTATATTTAATATTTAATTATTATTATTATTATTATTATTATTAATAAAATTATGAAACCTCATAACTCTTGTATAAATATGCGAATCTCACAGAACTAGCCAAAAAATAGTACAAAATTTAATAGTATCATCTCGATTGATTGGCACCAACTTATGTCGACCTTTTCGGCAAGTGCTAGCCAGTATTTAAAATACTAGTCAAATGCTAGTTAAATTTATAAATCACAAGAACCAAAATGAAAAAAGATTTAAAAATACCAAAACCTTAGTGTGTTCTTGCTTCGTTCTTCTACTTCCCCATCCCCTGCCACCTCCTCTCCTCAACGTCAGTCTCCCTCTCCCTTATCTTTCCGAGTCCAACACTCCAATCTCCTCTTGTCTTCTCCGTTTTGCTCTCACTCTCATTTAGTCGTCTCAACGTAGTCTTCATCACCTCGTCATCCATTTGCCTTGTTGTCACCGTTGCCAGTCACCATCGTCGCTGCTAATCTTTTGCAATTTGTTGCAGCTTCGAGTCCCAACATCCATTACAGATCATCTTCCAGACTGCACCTTAGTTATGAGTCCCGCAACCCATCGCAGATTGTCCTCCAATCTCTAGTGCTTCACCTTCGATTCTCTACCATCGCATCACATCACCCTTTTGTGTTGTGTTGTGCCATAAAATCTCAATGTTATAAAATCTCAGTGTTGTGAGCTTAAGCCAAGGTTGCATTTTGCAAGCAAAAAATCGTTCAAAGTGGAACACCGTGTGTGTCTGATAATTAAGAAATTGATAATGTGATTGCTCGTGATATATTGTTGTGGACTTGTGGTGTATAACTTGTGAATTGTGATTATGGAAGTTAGAATTTGTGTCATTCATAAAAATTGACAGTGTTTTGTTTGAAAATTAGAGTTTTGGTTGTGTTTTTGTGATGATTAGAAATTGGAAATTAAAATTTTAAATTGAATTATGAATTTGAGGTTATTCATTTATTATCTAAAATTTGAAATTAGATTATTAATTTGAGGTTGTTCTGGTTTGAAATTTGAGATTAAGATATATTGAAATTTTAAAAGGTTAGTCTTTATTATAAATTGGATTTATATATTACAAATTGAATTTTGTAATCATCAAAATAGAATAATTAATTTATGGTTGAATTATATGATTATTAATTATACAAACTGAGTTATAATTGTGAGTTTTTGTTTACGATTGGATTATTAATAAACTAATCAACAATCATACAAAATAAATTATAATTAAGAGTTTATGGTTTCATATAATTATACAAAATAAGTTATAGTTGTGAGATTATATTTAAATTATGTAATCACAAAAAAATATGGATGAATTATGTGTATTACACAAATTAAATTATAAATGTAGTTTATAGTTGAATTATGTAATAATACAAAATGAGTTATAGTTGTGACTTGTAAGTTTATTATTGAATTATATAATCATACAAAATGGGTTATAGTTGTGATTTTATTTTTGAATTATATAACTACACAAAATAGTTTATAATTGTGATCTTATGTTTGAATTATATAAATACACAAAATAAGTTATAGTTGTGAAAGTGCAATAATCAATGTATATATTTAATGTTTGGGTTGATAAAGAAACATAAGATATTGAGAAACTATTATTGTATCTATTTCTTCATTTTTTTAACACAACTTTATTTTTATAAGAAGTTATTAAGTTAATTTTGATATATGTCTTTATTTATTTTTATAGATAAATGGAAGAAATTAGTTCAAGTACTTTCGAATAATTCATCTACTTCAGGAAGATTCAATGATCCAGCATAGGCTCATGCTGGATTGGTTTTTGGAATAAAGAACTATACCATTTGTTTATATTGTAACAAACATTTACAAGGTGAAGGAATCACTAGAATAATGAAGTATTTAGTTAGGGTCAAAGATGATGTAGAGTCTTCCAAAAAAATGAGTTATGTTGTGAAATGACAAATAAATTTTTTGCTTAAAGAGTATTAGCATGAGAAAGATAGAAGGCAAATAGTGAACTATGAAATTGGTTATGGAAGTTCTTTTATTAGTAGTTAAGATGGTGGTGAGGATGTTGAAGTGGTTATATTCTTACCTTACAAAAAGGGAATATTGCACCTGATGTTAAGAAAAGAAGAAGACATATGTCTAATATTATTGCACCACAAAAAACTCCTAGAGCTTAGCCTTCAATTCATAGTGCTTTACAATCTAAAGAAACAACTCATAATGTGGACATGAGAATAACTAAATAGTGACATGATTTAGGTATAACATTCAATGTTGCTCAGTTAACTAGGGCTGTCAATCTCCCTGCTGCGTGCAAACTCAAATCACCAGTTAACTATAGCTAAAAGGAGAAAGAGGCTTGGAGATGAAAGATGATGGAGAAAGATCAAGAAGGGGCAACCGTGGTGGTGGCAGTGGTCGAGGAGGATCTAGCAAGGATAAAATCGATGCTCTTGGTCGATGACGATACGAGCTTTGAAGATGGCGCCGGCGACGGAGTATTTAAGTTTCCTGTGCTTCAAGACAGCGGCGGAGGGGCGCAGATGGTGCTTTGAGAAGTAAACCCCCTGGCATCTGCTGACAATTCTGTGGTATCGAGCCTCCTGACAAGCCCGCGAAGACTTCTACTAGGCGTAACTTCCTGACGTTTTTTTTTTGTAATTATTATTATAATTATTATAATTATCATTATTTATATTTTTCTTATTATTATATTTTAATTTTTTTATTTTATTATTCTTCGTATTATTTTATTTTTATTTATTTATTTCTTATTATTATTCCTATTTTATTATTATATTATTATTTTATTTTATTTTATTTTATTTTTTAAATTATTATATTATTATATTAGTTATATTTTTTTCATTGTTCTAAATATTTTCTTTTCTGTCCTGCATCATTTTTTTCATGTCACATTTGCATGTGGGTCTACCGGAAACAACCTCTCTATTCTGTAGGGGTAAGGCTGCGTACTATTGACCTCTCCAGACCCTACTTCATTGCGGGATTTCAGACTGGGTGTGATGATGATGATGACTTAAATGGATTTAATAATAAACTTAAAAGATGATTAGATTTGGATAGACAGTAAATTATAAAAACTAAAAAACAACAAACAAGGATAATTTGATGATTTAAACTTAGGGCTTAGGGTTCATCAATTCAAGGGACTGATTAATACATCATGAACTTGATTGAATGTTAGGTTATAATACCAATTGCACTACTTTACTTATATCCTCTCTTAAGACGTATAAAAGCATCTAACTAGTTGATTACCAACTCTCAATATTCAAACTAACTAGTTAAATCCATGAAGAACAAGCAACCACAAATTATCACACTAGCTTAGGATATCTCTATCTCTAAGTTTAAGGTGTTTATCTTCCTAGAGCATAAACCATACTTCACCTCTCAGTCCATTATATAATTCCTAAGAATGCATCTGTGGAGATCAAGCATAGATACAACAATAAAATGCAAGAGAGATAAACATAATCCAAGAACTTTCATCCACACCCATAAATCTATAAAATAAAAATCAATCCCTCAAATAGGCTACATCCCTCACCCTAAATTAGGTTTAATTCCAGAACATGATAACACAAGACATACACATAAAGATGCTCAACATTCAAGAAAAAGTAGAGAGAGAAAGTAGAAAGAACACAAGACAAGGTTGCTTCTAATCCTTGATGCAATCCCCAAAACTTCCTCTTCTCCTCTTATTTTATGCCTCCTTAAGTGGTAACCTCGTTTTCAGTGTCCAACCCCCACATTAGGTCTTCAAAATGAGTATTTATAGTGTCTTAGGTCCAAAGAAACCTAGTTTTTACTAAACAGGGGAAGACAGATCATCTTTGGGCCGACAATGTCCATTAAATGGACATGATGTCCATTAAACGGACATTCTCGAGTCTAGAAGTGAATTTGGCCAGGCGATGTCCGTTAAATGGACGTGATGTCCGTTAAATGGACCTTCTCGGGTCTAGAAGTGAATTTAGCCAGGCGATGTCCGTTAACGAACATATGCCCGTTCATAAATTTCGCACTTTTGACCCTTCAGTCGATAGAATCTCTCCTCAGAGTCTTCACGGAAGTTGTATAACTTGGCGTACTCTTTGCAAGCATTCTTGAATGATCTTAATCCGGCATTCACAATAAAAGTTATGCCTTTCACCTCTGAAATCTATCCATTTATACCTATCAAGTAACAAAGTTGAAATGTGTGAGAACTAACGAAATAAAGCTTTAAATTCATATAGAGATAAGTCAAATTTATTCCAATTCAACCCAAAATCATATAAGAATAATTTGACTTATCAATCAATTAATTATATTAATACATCAATGAATTAATTATATATTAATTATTATTAATTATAACTAAATAAACTTCATAGTTAATTTACAAATAAAGTATATTTTAATAAATTAAATTATATTTTAATTACTATTAATTATATCAAAATTAATTAATTAACTATGATTTAAGTATATTTAAATTATAGAATGAAAAAAATAGTCGCTCTATAGTTAGTTAAGTAATCAATGTATTAATTATAATTTAATTAGTAAATTAATTAAATATAAATTACACTTAATTAAAAATGGCAAAATATATATGGGCTAATTAGTCATTATCATGAGTAACATATATATTACATATTAATATGTACTAATTAATCAAGTAATTATATTTTATTTAATAGATCAATTAATTAATTATATATCAATTATTATTGATCACAACTTAATGAACTTAACAACTAATGATAAATAAATAATTTATAAATAAATTAAAACTCAATTAATTAATTATAATTATTAGCAATTAAACAGAAATTAGCTAATTAGTTAATTAATTAATTATATTTTAAATAAAAAATTAATTTTTATATGAGTTAAATATATTATAATTAATTAATACTAATTAATAATATTTTAATTAATTAGTTAGTGATTTAATAAAAATGTGATTAAATTATATCGACAACATCGGAGTCAAGTCGCAGGCATGACTATAAATATTACTATATAATAAGTAATAATAATTAACAATTAATAATGCATGATAATGAATAACATATAATTAATTTTATATTAATTATTACTAATTATAACTTTATAAACTTAATAATTAGTTTATAAATAACGTGTATTTTAATAAATCAATTAACTTATTATATTCTAATTACTATTAATTATATGAAAATTTATAAATTAACTATAATTTAAGCATATTAAAATTAAAGAATGAAAAAATTGTCACTCTATACTTAATTAATGTTAATTAGTAAATCTATTAATTATATTTTAATTTGTAAATTATTTATTTATAAATTATATTTAAATAAAAATGACAAAAAATATATGGCCTAATTAGTTAATATTGCAGGGTGATGAATAACATATATATTAAATATTAATCCGCACTAATTAATCAATTAATTATGATATAATTAATTAAGAAATTAATAATATTTTAATGTTATTAAATTATATAGGTGCTAGTAACAAATAAAATAAAATGGACGGTTGTGAATTAAAAAAGTCGCAACTGTGCATGGGAGTCACGCCTGTAAATATTAAGTCACAGATACGACTACTTAGCTAAATATTATTATATAATAATTAACAACTAATAATGCAACCTTATGACGAACATGTTTATACTATATATTAATATGTACTAATTAATCAATTAATTAATTTATTATATTCTAATTACTATTAATTAAATCAAATTAATTAATTAACTATAATTTAAGTATTGTTAAATTATAAATTTAATTTAAAATTACAAAAAATATATGCGCTAATTATTTAATTGCTCTATTATTCCGTAATCAACTTCCTTATTTTATGCAAACCTGCTCCCTTCAAAACTTCAAATATATCATATCTGTTTAATTGAGGAATTCATGTTTAGAATTCACAGAAGAAAAGAAATAATCGGAGGAAAAAAATAGATGGTAGGATTATCCAAATGGTCAGATTGAGAGAAAAAATATGGGCAAAAAAAAAGAACATTGAATCATTTAGAAGTCGGGATGAAATCCTATGTTCGTCCCATTCGTCATTAATATTATAAACTTAATAAGATGGCAGAAGTTAAAAGTGGTCATGGATGCAAAATTACAATATCTAGTAATTGAACGAGGGCACAGGAATCATTTTGCTTTCATTGTCAACTTTACGCGACTATACATCAGAAGTCAATAGTTTGACAATGTGTATCGAAGTTGAGAGAGAAGGGGCTTCTATGAGGGAGATTGATAGGCTTGATCAGTAAGATATGGGATAGAATCTAACGGTCCCCTAGCATGAGTGAACGGGTTCTTGTAAATATGATGGGCAGAGAGTAAGGGGAGTTCAACGAAAGTAGGCAAAAAGTTACGTGCCGAAGTTGTACTTTGACAAGTAACCTCCAATATTTTTACCTGCTCCCGAGTCCGATTTTCAATGTATGCATGTAAAGAAAGCCATAGTTTGATTCCTAGACGACTTCCAGTGTGTGTATAGAGAAAGTCGGAGTTTGATTCCGAGACGTATGGAAAGTCATACTCATGGTCCCCTCCAGTTTTGATATATTTGTTCCTTTCAAAGATTAATAATTGGGAGGAGCTTACATTGCTCCTATGTCAGAATTTCAGAGATTAATATATGAAGAATAGGTGTGGAATGCCGTCCTAAATATCACAAATTACCCTCATTAATTCCCATTCAAAGCAACAAACAGCTGAACTTTCCCTTTTCACTACTAAAAGGCTCAGAAATCAACAATGGACAAGGATGTGAAATGGTAAATTGTGAATATTTCTGTATTTTAATACTTGAGAGTGCACGAGAGTAAAAAGATGTGGGAATTTCTATTAGGGTTGTACTCATCGTCACTACAAAAACATAGCTTGGGGCAAACGAGTGATAAAAAGCTACCCAAACAACAAAATCATATTACTCTCTCTCAAATAACAAGGCCTTATGTTTATGGAGCTTGGTACTTGGGCAATCTAAACGACTGGAACTGTCCTGTTGTCTTGTGAAGCTGCTACATTATCGTCTCCCTCGTTCTCGCCTGACATCTCCTCCAGAGATTTACCTTTTGATTCGGGCACCAGGAAAGTGAACAATAATCCTAAGAGGTTGACTACACCCAACACAATAAGCGAGTTCTTGACACCAATACCTGCAGGATACCCAGCATCTGCCTTACCCTTGTCCTTGTTTTGTGCCAAATATAAGAACCCAAATGCACCTACTATGGCCCCAAGTTTACCGGCTGCAGCAGATATGCCGTGGCAAGTTGACCTGAGCCTTGCAGGGAAGATCTCGGCTGGCACGACAAAGGTGGTAGCATTAGGTCCAAAGTTTGCAAAGAAAAATGTCAAAGAGTATATGATGACAAATCCAATTCTGTTATCCCGGTGAGTCCAGTGATCGTAAGGAATAGCCAATGCAAACATGAAGACTGTCATGAAGAAGAATCCCATCAACTGGATGGCAAATCTTCCCATTCTGTCAATGAAAGCCACTGTGAACCAGTAACCTGGAACAGTACTGCACAGAGCAATAAGTGTCTGCGCCCTTGCAATTCTGTAAACCTCCTCCAGGGCATTCATCGTTTTTGCTGGAGGAATCCACCCAATTGCGCTGAAGATATCCTTTTGGAACAGATTTTGGCTGTAGAATGCTATGTCAAGCAAAAACCAGGTGGTAGTAGTCCCAAGCAAGTGGAGTCCATGACGATGAAGAAACTGCTTAGAGAACAAACCAAATGAACCGGATTCACTTTGAGCTAAATGTTCAACCTTTTGGTTTTCTGCCTCAATCTCCACCTGCAAGACTTTTGACATATCAGATGCAGCTTGTTTTGCGTTCCTGGCAACTAGAGCAGTGTAACGAGCAGTTTCTGGCATCTTCATCCTCCAATAGTAGGTAAGTGCCGCAGGAAGTGCCCCAACCATGAGAATGATGCGCCAAACAAAGTCTGCCTGAGGAACAGTTGAGGCAACGGCATTAAACTCATAAGCTGGAGCATCAAACCTGGCCTTAAATGAGGTTGATATGATTATGGCAAATATACCACCTGCTAAAATTCCAAAGCCCTGCATTGCAAACACTGCAGCTATGAAAGCACCACGAGTCTTCTTATTCGCGTATTCAGACATGATCGTGGCAGATAGTGGGTAGTCACCACCAATGCCAAACCCAAGCCAGAACCGAAAGAAACACAGGGTTGACATAACGGCTTTAGGTTCGTGCCCGAATGAAAGGCCTGAGGCAATTGAGCATATCACCATAAGCATAAGAGTCATACCATACACTCTCTTCCTCCCCATCTTATCACCAAGCCAGCCAAAGAAGAGCTGGCCTGAAAGAGTTCCACAAAACGCCACGCCATTAACAGCTGCAGACACATTTGGAGGTAAAGTGCCTGGCTTTGTTGCTCCATCAACATGGTAGTATATACGCCCAAGTAATTTTGTAACAAGGGATATGCAAAACAGGTCATAAGCATCAGTGAAAAAGCCCATTCCTGCAATGATAATTGCTGTGAAGTGGTACCATTGTGTTTTCGCAACATCAAGCGCATTGAGCACCTTTAAGTCCCCAGCCATGGCTTCCTACCTTGATTCGCAAGCCCTTTCAGGAAGCCTCTCTCCACTTTTCTCTGCAAATATCAACTGAACAGTTAAACTTTAACATTACAAGTTTGATAACATTCACTGTAACGTTCACTGATTAAACTAATTAAGTCAAGTTGATCCGCTTACCAACACTAACCATAAAACCGTAATTTCTTAACTCTTGGCCTGTGAGTCTTTGGTCTCGTTCAAGAAAAGAGAGCTAAAGTCGCCCCTACTCAAGACAGGGCATCATAGTCTCACACAGGTTACGTAATAAAGTAATTAAGAACTAGTCGTATTTGGCTGATAAAGAATGGACAAAAAGCGCCTGCAATTGGGCAATACCGTCCAAGGATTTGGTTCTTTTTCGTTCACAAAACTTTGAGAGTGAACAGAAATCTAGGCTAAATAATTTCCACGAAGGTAGGTCCAACTGTTCCATTGTCCACTAGACGCTTTTGAAATTTCTAAAGAATGACAATCAGCTTCCCCATCAAATGATCCCTTTCTCACACAAATTTTCATGCGACATGAAAACAACTGCTGCAGTAGTCTAATAGAAAGGCAAAATCTCCAGACTACAGGGAAAAAGTAGGGCAAAACATAAGGGAAAATCCTAAGAAATCTCCGCGTTTCCACACTGGACAAAAGAAGTAACGGGATTTAAGGAATGTCCTTGACATTTGGCCATTTGCAGGGCTCGAGACAAGCAAATACAAAGACAGCCAATGGGGTGTGTCCAGTTAAAAGCTGATAAGGAATGACAGGCTAGAAATTTCCTTGCCATTGTCATTGTACTGACAGAGAAACTTACCAAGTAAACTGTCCATTGAAGATCTGCAAGAGGACAAAACATGGAAAGAAATTTCCACGAGAGGACAAAACAAGGACCCCTCTGTGACGACCCAAAACGTTGACCGCTTCCTTTAGAGAGTTATTTATTTATTTATTTGTGTTTTCATCCAAGTTCATGGAAATCTATGGCATTAAGAGGAATACATCCAAGTTTAATGAACCATCAACAGTGCTAAACTCCGGCCACCTACAACATTTTTATGTTTCAAATGGGCAGAGGTAACGTTATGTAAGTTTCTGGATTTTCATTTACCATATTATACGTATATAACAGACTCTTTATACTCTAATAACTAAGATAAGAAACTAAGACTCCAAGATCGGACCTTTGGCAGGTATTCGTGGAATATAAAACGGGAAGAGACAGAGAAACATTTTCTTCCTTTGACAGAAAGCCAAAAACTTTTGAAGTTGAAAGTTAAAAGAAAAGGGTGGTTCGAATTATCGGCAATAAGAAGCAAAAGTTACAGTTTTTAGAAGATTAGGAACTGAAAACCAGCCAGAACCCATTTTTTGCTTCAATGATAGAAAGAGATCGTGAGGGATACAAATTTCTGTTGAAAAGATAATTGCCGTATATTTCTCCATCAATATGACGCAGGGAGTTTAAAATTCCAAAAAGCGACCCAAAAGAGAAAAGAAGAAAGGTGTAGAAACAAAAAAGAAAAAGGTTAAGGTAAAGAAAGAAAGTTAGTCCCTTCTCGAGCATATGTAAACAACAGAGGTTAGCTTTTGCATGCACGGACGAGAACAAGCAAATCCAACAAGATGTCGTAGAAAGAACCGCAAGACATGCTCGATAGACATAGAGTTGAATACCATAAAATAACATAAAGAGTTCTCAATACAGACCTGCTAAGCTCTTCTCTGGCCGAACACTCGGTGGGTGTTCTGGAAAAACGAAAAGGAGAACTTTTGGAAGTGAAAAGACAGAGCTGGGCTAAGGCAAGCAGGAGAGAAAATGGTTACCTTGGTTACCATTTAGCAGAGTTGGGTTTGGGTGGGCTCTATATATAACAGAGGCCTACCAATCAGAAACAGATTCGATGAGTAATTCCCATTGACCATCTTTCCGTCTTCTCACCTTATTCACACTTCAACTCCACGACTGCCGCTTCTTTAATTAAATTATATTGCTGTCACTTGTCTCTTCTAACATACACGGGACGCTAAATTGAAATTTGAAAGTGATTCCTGTCATTATTTCCAAACTTCCCATTTAACAAATTTAATGAATTTTCTTTCGTTAAATAAATTTGAAGATGTATTTTATCAAATCTATCAAAGTGAGAAAGGAAATCTTCCAACTATGAAAAAAAAATTAAAGGCTTTAAAGCAACTCGAGAGCATCAAGTAAGCATAATCCATATTCTTATGAGTAGGTAAAGTTTGCTGGCTAGTCTTCACATCACTTAGCTACTCCCCCTTTGTCATCTTTACACTAGTTATTGCCTGATAAAAGGGTGGTTTATGCAATGGCCATGATGATTTATACAAAAAGATAAAAGTGTTACAGGAATTGCCAGTTTCTTCGTGAATTCATGCACCAACCTTAAAAATGTCCAAGAACCTGTGAATTTCCTCAACCCAAATTTTAAATCGTAGAAGCAATTTCAAATGGAGGAATGTGATGCTAGAAATTTAACCTTAGGATTATTATAATCAGATTTCTAAACATTTAATCAACCAGAATTACACGCAGATCAAATAAACAATGATATATGTACAAATAAGAACACTAACCTTGATTTATTGCATAACAGAAGCGTAAACAGTAAAACTTGATAGATTTGTGTTTTTTCAAGCCAAGATTTAGAAATCGAATGAATTCTCCTTATGGAACAGAGAAAATTAACAGAACCATTTTCAAAGAAAATGTCAAGAAGTGTTTCTAGCTTGGAGACCATAACTCCTTTTTATAGTCAATTTAGACTTACGATCCATTATGGGTTCATTAACCATAATGACTCATAATGAGCTTTTACACATCAAGTTCATACTAATAATTAATTAATATTTCTGTAGGCCCAATTAATTTACTCAAGTTAGATCACATTTTATTAGGCCTATAACTGAGATAGAAATCTACGTACATATATTTATACAAGTGACCCATAAAATTCTAACAATCCCCCACTTGAGCTACGTGTGTTTCTGGATAATATACATAGAAGAAAACTTAATGTGCGCAAACTTGCTATCTCATTCCAGAAATATACCAAAACAATCTGGTCTATCAATTTTACTAGTGTAGGATCAAAGCGGCTTTTGTCATCTAATTTTGTGACTAAACTGAACAATTGTCACAATACCAGCAGAATCAATGACATAGATCAAGTATGGATGCGTAGCATGGAAATTACATGTGATTTGATCATAATCATGCCTATTTCTAACTGGTCCTAAATTTGTGACTCGGAGAGTCTCAAAACACTTTATAACCTTATGCGATACCACAACAGAAAGCAAATTCCATATGTTCAGAATTTTCATTAGATTTCATAAACCAAAACCTGTACAAAAAGGTAACTTTAAACCTTAAAAACTTACACCTTAAAACATAAAATTTATATGTCAAAGAACATATATAGAAGTAAATGATTAACTCCCACTAAAGTGACATGTCTGACAGACTTACTACACCCATATTGGCCACATGTATATGAAACACTGAAGGTGGCAACCCTTTGGTGAGTGGGTCAACGATATTGGAGTTTTTACCAATATGTTCTATAGACACTTGAAGATTCTAAACCCTTTCTTTCATAGCCAAATACTGGTTGTCGATGTGCTTTGATTTCAACAACCTTCGCCTATTATTTGAATACAGTACAACAGCTTGATTATCACAATAAATCTTTAGTGGTCTTTTTATATCATCAACCATTTGCAGCCCTGTGATAAAGTTTCACAACCATATTCCATGACACGGTGCTTCTTAGCAAGCTATATGTTATGCCTCCATGGTAGAAGAAGCTACAAGTTTCTGTTTTTTAGTTTTCCATAAAACAACTCCTCCACCCATCATGAAAACATAACTTGAGGTGGATCTTCTACTATCTAAGCATCCAGCGTGATCAGAGTCGGTGTATCCAATGATTTCCAATCACTTCAACCGTTTGTTTGTTAGTATATACTTTATTCTCTATAAATACCTCATAACCAGTTTTACTACTTTCCAATGATCCATTCTCAGTTTACTCAAATATCTACCCAACATCCTTGTTATGAATGGTATATCTGGACGCGTACATACTTATACATACATGAGACTCCCTACAATTGAAGCATAAAGGATTTTATCCATCTCATCTTTCTGTGTGTCCAATTTAGGACATTAGAACAAACTAAACTTATAACCCTACAATTCTGCATGCCATATCAGCTTAGCACCTTATCAATATAGGACTTTTGAGATAAACCAAGTATACCTTCTTTATGATCCTGATGGATCTTTATACTCAAAACAAAAGATGCATCACCAATATCTTTCATTTCAAAATTCTTTGACATAAATTTCTTGATTTCATGCAATAGACCCATATCGCTACTTGCCAGTAGAATATCATCTACATATAGGACTAGGATAATAAATTTGCTCCTACTGAACTTTATATATATGCACTGATCAACAATGTTTTCCTTAAAACCAAATGAGGTTATCACTTGATCAAATTTTTGGTACCATTGGTTGGATGCCTACTTTAAACCATAAATAGACTTCTTAAGTTTGCAAACAAGGTGCTTTGAATCATTGGATTCAAAGTTCTCTGGTTGCACCATGTATATTATTTCATCAATGTCTCCATTGAGAATTGTTGTCATTACATCCATTTGATGTAACTCGAGATCACAATGAGCTACAAGTGCCATAATGATTCTAAAAGAGTCCTTTGTTGAAACTGAAGAAAAGGTCTTTTTATAATCAATGCCTTCCTTCTAAGTGAAGCCTTTGGCGACTAAGCGTGCCTTATTGATGTGGTTCCGTAAGTTCACGGGTCTCAAGTAGTACAGTATAATATCATCCCACAGGAAGTAATTGTGTAAGTACTAGGCTTGGATCACTCAGTTAATTGGACTAGCGATTGTGTAAGAAAAGGGAATTAAAATAAGAAATTTAACTAGAAAAAATAACAAAATTAAAGCTAAAGAAAATTTGCGAATATTTCTAGGGGCTTTTCCTGGTGGAATGTGGTAAGCTTCAAGGATGGTTCCACTTTTAGCACTTTCTATGGATTTTACCTGGATCAATTTATGAGGCGAATTTTGGTTGATAGAAGTTTGAGCCTAGAGTTTCTTAGATCCTTTTTCAAGGTATCAAAGGAGTGTTATGCAATAACCTAATTTACTATCGTAAACTAGCAATCAAGCATAACCCATTAAGTTCTTTGCTAACCTGGTTTTTTCTCTCATAAA
>JAOSBK010000205.1:10095917-10108225 GCA_027568895.1 Erythroxylum shatona | reverse complement strand
TAATAATAATAATAATAATAATAATAATAATAATAATAATAATAATAATAATATTATTATTATTATTATTATTATTAATTATTTCTATTCTTATTCTTATTCTTATTTATTATTATTATTATTATTAAAGAGTACTTTTGGAAGTAAAATTATAAACATGCATACAAAGTCAAAGAATGACACTTATTTTAAATAATTAAAATCTATCTAAAATGACTTTTATTTTGAATAGGAAGGAGTAGTTAATAATATTATTTTTTAATCAGGGATAAATGTGTCATGAAATAATTGAATTCAATTCTAATTTTATTGGATTTGTTCCACACAGTGTAATTGAATTCAATTCTAATATTTCTAGATTTGTTCCAAATAGTAATTGAATTTCTAGATTTGTTCCAAATAGTAATTGAATTCAATTCAATCTCATTATTGTAATTGAATTCAATTTTCCAAACAGTCTGTTATTAAAATAATAAAATTATATTATTATAATTTGTAATATTTTAAATACTTTACCATTCTTAATTTGATGTATGAATGATTATCTTTATTTATATTAATTATGATTATTATTTATATGTAAAAATATTTAAAAATTATTATTATTAACTTATTTTATAATTATCATATTTTTAAAAGCATGCCATTCACATATATTATATGAACAATTTCAAAAATTATTTTATAAATTTAAAAAATTACCCAATACCAATCAAGACTAGTATAATTCTATCCCAAAACCTAATCCAATACTAAACTCGATACAATATTCATAATTTTACGTTTACCTGCTAAGACGTCCGCCTCCTCGACCAATCATTATTAAACATGGCTTTCAGTAAATTTAAATATTTAACTAGCTTTGGAGGGGTACGCCAGGCCCTTGCAGCAGTGCAACGCATGGGCGACGTGCCAGTGACTCAATAGCAAGCTATTGTAATTGTCACTGCCCCTATAAAAATTAATTTAATATCATGTGAGTCAATGACTCACGTATCAGATATTAAACTGATAAGAACAGATACTACACTTGATCTTAGCCAAAAGGCCGAGAAAGGTATGCGTTTGCTAAGTTTCAAATTCTTACTTATAGCAGCTTCTCTGTTTAACCAAATGCTCTTCTTTACGATATGGGATTGTCCTTCCTATAAAACTATCACAATTTTAAAGAATGAAGCTCAATCCAAGCCAGAGCCCAAAATGCCAGAGGTACCACAAACTTAATCCTTATCTAGTAGGTCCACTCCAGTTAGCAACTTAGCATTATTACTCATACATAATCACATAGATCAACTCATTACAAGAGTAGTTCCCAACGCTTAAGGAGGCGTCGTCTAAGTTCAAACTTTAGTATTCAACTAGGATTGGTAGAGTTTAATATGCTCCGTTACCATAACATTTAAAGTTAATAAATTAGGTTTAAATAGATCAGCTTCAAGTCCATTATCCTTTTAATTTGATAAATTTAAAATCAAAATAATGTAGTTTAAGTTAATTACACAAAAATGATATCACTTTTAAATAATCAAAACAAATTCGAACTCAATTAAGTCTCAAACCAATATCCAACTGCAGTTCAAATCAGTTTAAATGTCATTTTTTATATAAAACTTTTATCTTTGTAGTGTTGGAAAATTAGGGTGGGATCAGATCTTACATACGATGGATACAATAATATTTTTTTTACTTGATTCCTCAAATTTTAAAATTACTATAATTTTAGAAAATGATTGACATATAAGGCATAATAAAGCAAGAAATATAATTCGTACCTTATTCTAAAATTTGATCTTTTTTCTTGTCGCTTCTTTCGAATTGTTTATTGTCCAGCCTTTAACAATATTCACAAAACATATTATGAGAACTGTGTAATTATTACAGTGAAAATTAGGTTAGGAATCCTGACTCTCTTGGAACCTCAGCCTATCATAAATAGGCTTTAAGTACTTTAGTAATTTAATTAAACTTCAATTAGAATTACAATTAATATTAACTAAATACCAATTGTACTTAAATAAAATTTAATATTATATTGATCCTTATTTATTAAATATCTTATATTTGATCAGTTTCTTAAACTTTATAATCAAATTCAACTTGATTAAAATAACCTTCTCTCTTCAATCTATTAATTGTGTAACTCATTAAGTACTCAGATATGTTACTAATAACGATTTGTTTTTAGGTTTTATTGATGATAAGTTATTTGAATAGAATAAATTTTCGATACTTCAACAATATTAAAACTAGAACATTTTTCTTACTCATTTTTATCATTAAATCAAAAATAAAATTATTATTACATAGTTTTACTTGTTATAAAATACACGTCTGTTAATATAAAATAAACTGATTTTCGTGACACTCTACTCTACTTTATTAAAATAATATATTATATTAGTATAATTAACACAATTTATAATTGAATTAATGTTATTAAATTAAATAAAGTTCTAAATTAAAAAAAAAAGTTATCGTTTTATTCATAAAGGATTTTAAATTATTAGTAACCAAATATCTCCACAGAATTGATACGTCTACTTTATAGCAAACTCGAAGTTAATCTCTCGGGCGAGCGCCCGTTGTCTTTCTTGAATTACCCAATCACAACAAATCAACAATTCTAGTGACATTTCTTAAACCGCAGACTACAATCAGAGTCACAGAGGGCAAAGGTCCTCCATGAGGGGCTTCGGCAAATAACGAAGTACTGATTCCAACCATTCAAGCAGGCACAGGTGAAGCATATTTATTATTAGTGAACGTTTCAAACAACTGGAGTTACACAGTAATTCATCCTGGAAACAGGACTTTATTGCTTGCACTTTCAGGGTTTTCGGACTAAAAAAAAAGCTGATAGCACCAAGTTTACCTTACTGGACTGCGTAAGGTCTGCTGACTGGAATATGAAGACTTCTGCTCTATAATCGTGACTTTGATCCTGTAGATGAGGAAGTAGATGCACTCTGCAGGAAACAGTGTTTCATTAGTTTTATAATTCTTCATTGGCACAATTCTTTAACGTGTCCTGGATGCGTAGATGAGAGTCTATGTGCTTGCAGGTACACAAGGGAATTAAGGAAACATGGGTATTTCAAATAGCTCAGTTTCTCAGGAAAGAAGAAAGAGTAGAAACAAAGAAATTACATAAAAAAGAAAAATTCAGGAAAAACATTTCACACCCGGTAAAATGGATACCAACACGATCTTCAATGAAGATATTGAAAAAAGACGTCTTCACTTTTAAGGGATTCCAATGGAAAATATGGCCATATCTTGGGGATGAAAAACTACAATTAAGAATAGTATTCTTACCAAAAGAATGCCCTTCGTGGCCCTTTCTTCCAGATACCGTGATGGTTTATAGAAATCACCATATGTTTTAGACCATTTCTTCAAACTTGAATATATATGTTTTGGCCCCATCGAGTCTCCCCAGAAAACAATTCCCCCACTGCCAAAGACGAACCATTCCAGTAAGACTACATCAGTATTTACATTAGTCTGTATTCACCATAGACAAAACAGTATTTTGACATACATAGTATTCACAAATGCTCCACCTGATTTCATCATAAGCAAATAGAGGAAATTTGTGAAACATATTATGCTTACAAAGCTCAACTAGCCAAAGCAAAACGTGAGAATCGGTAAAAGCACCCACCGATAAGAGGGAAAACTCATTCCAAGAACAGAAGCAATATCAAGGTCTGATGCTCGAATTACCACTCCCTCATCGAGAACATTACATGCCTCGTTCACCACTGGAAAGAGGATCATCTTAATTATATCTACGTCAGTGACATTTACAGGCTGCAAAAGCAATTCAGTATACTTGCATCAGTAGTTTGTCGACTGAAACTGAGGCAAGATTTATGGAAGCATCCATAACTATGCACAATGACACAGACTCTATCATCCTAAAGAAAGTTAATTGCAAGCCAATGGTAGCTTTGTGCAAACTAAAGTACTTTTCCATTAGGCATGATATTCGCAATCCATCTGGACTCCTCAATGATTGGTATCACAGAGGGATCAGGTTTTGGCTTACTTCCCTTCTCATACAAGTAGTATCCCCTACCATTGTTTTTACCTGACATGAGATAAGCATAAATAAATTCAGATCAAGCAATCACCAAAAGTATTGTCACGGCGGAATTGAAAATATCATCCAAATGAAAATAATCTCCATTACCATTACGTCCATCTTTCATTAAAAGGTCACCTAGTGGAGACCGGAATGTACGACCAGGAAACACTCTATCAAATTCCTCCCTTACTGCAACACCAATTCCATATCCAGCTACATCCTGAAGCCTGCAAGTATAATGAGACAGTTTATAGCTACAACAAGAACGCGGGCAAAGGAGAATAATCCGTGCATAGACAAATATCAAATTGAGATATTGACACTGCAACAGTGTCTCAATCACATTTCTTTCCATAGCCTCAAAAAATCTTTTTATTACACACATCTGTATATTTCACGAGGTCAAGGGATTTGTTTTTCAAAGGATAGGATAACTAGTACTTCTAAATATGTTTACATAAACAAGTGAAAAAAAAATTCAATGAAGTAGTTTAAGGAACCTGAGGAACCTGAGAAGCAACTGCAACAGAAAATATCTTATTTTGTTCCAAGGCATGACAAACCTAAGAGTACAATAGAGAAAGCCTTGGTAGCATACTCTACACATGCAACAAAGAGAGAACCTACGCAGCCAGGTTTCTGCAGTCAAGTTTGTTAGATCAGCATATTGGACATTCAACGCAAAGTGCATGGGAAACACAGTTTAACCATCAACTCTCAGTGCATCATAAATGATAATTTGCAGCATATATTGTACATATTGGCAGAGAAATTAAACATGATTGCATACTTTTCCTTGGCAGAAAAGCAAAATAATTATCATCTTGCAGCCAATATTTTTCCAGTGTCAAGGAATATAGTAGTCATGGCAATAATTAGCTTGAGAAGGTCGAAAATTGGCTAAAAGTGTAAAGCATTGGCCAGTGATACACCATGCAAAAGGAAAGTATAGCATCAAGGAAAGATTATTACTGGAATGGGCCAATAGGGAAGCCAAAGCTCCTGATCACCCAGTCAATTCTGAACAGATCCACACCTAAATGGACCAAAAGATGTGCACCTTGAGCATATGGGAAGAAAGTCCGGTTGACTGCAAAGCCAGTGCAGTTACCCACCACAACAGGAACTTTCTTTATTTGTTTCGCAACGGTCATGAGATCTAAAATTGCTTGTGCAGAAGTCTTATCAGACCGTACAATCTCCAGAAGAGGCATCACGTGAGCAGGACTGGCCATTAAAGATGTAAGTCATACAAATTACAAAATAAAGCCAAAGTATAAACATAGCTATACTAGAGACCATCATCGTCATTCGAAAAGGTTGTCTGAGATATATAAGAAATTATCATATTTTAGGTAGTCTCAATATACAGCCAACAAAATGGTCACACAGACACTGAACAAATAGAGAAGAAAGATGATTGTAACCTGAAAAAGTGTGCGCCAATGATGCGATCGTGAGAGGTGGTCTTCTCTCCAACTAAATTAAGGTTAATAGTAGATGTATTAGTAGCCAAAATGCAATGAGGTGGGCAGACCTTCTCAATTTCAGTGAAAATTTTTTGTTTCAAGGGAACGTTCTCAATAACTGCCTGCAGATTGAAGTGACAAACAACTTTTAACAGATTGCACAATAGTTTCTAATTAATAGAAAAAAGACTATTAAAATCCCTTTCAACATCATTGAATAAAAGTGATACTGAACTAAGAGTGAATGCAAAAAAAATTCACAAGAATCCCAACTGAACAACTTGATTAATCTGTTAGCCAACCACACTAAAATACTCCAAACAATTGCCATGATAACAATGTTGAGTTAAGAAATTGAGACTTAAGCTCACCTCGATGACCATATCCACATCTTCAAAATCTGAGTACTCCAATACTCCTTTGAGAAGCGAAAGGGCTTTATTTGCGCTGTCCTGTGTCAACTTTCCTCTTGTTACTAAACTTTGAACATTGGCTGCCACATAAAAAGGGATCAACACCAAGCTCTTTCTCTATCTAAAAGGCTTCAGGTTAATTTTTTTTAATCTTTTTATGCAAAAACTAAGCTCCTGGTGTGTTGTCCCACTTTCATAGCGAACAAGTAGGAAACATCCTCATGAAATACAAAAAAGAAAGTCGATGTGTGTGGTAAAGTAGTTAAGTCAGGAAAATACAAATCTTCAATTTATACAAACATGATAATCATAGTTAGGCATTCTTCTATGTAATTTTCATTCTCTTAACTGCACTGCAAATCAATAGAGCCCATAATGTTTATAACTTATATTGTTACACTACTGATACTTGGAAAAACAGTGCAAAATCTATCATGAACTATTTAAAGAAATGTCTATTTTCTTGGATAAGCTGACAATCCTCACTAGCCAAATCATCATCCAACTCAAATATTAGCAAACTGAAGCTCCTCTATTAATCAGAACAAGTCCAACACAACTGATGGCCTATTTTCTAAATAACTAATATAACAGTCCTTGACCTTAATAAGTACCTTCTATTGTTTTTGTACCCTTCAGAAGATATTCAGAATTGATTTCTTTGAGTACAACATATGTGTTGCTAACAATTAAAGCAGTAGCTATGCCAGAACCCATTAGACCTCCACCAATAATGGCAACTTTCTTTATGTGCCTTGGTTTGAGACCAGTATCAGTAACGTTGGGAACCTGTCAAAGTAAATAAGTTGAATAAGCACAGGAACTTGGATGTTATTTGCTACAGAAAACATTATCAAGATATATGATTTTTTTTTTCTAGAAAGGGTGACATAAAAATTCCTACAACCTATTTAAGAGCAAATCTCTGAAGACATAAATATGAGTGAAAGTTGACGAAAACACCAGGATTTGCCAACAACTACTGTGTGAAAGAAAAAATAGCCTAGATTGAAATACATATATAGTATTTCACATGCACAAAGAGAATCTGATAAAATAAACACTCCTACAACAGAACATGGCAATAAGATTAAAACCAGAGTAGAAATCAAATAATCACGCGTTTACTAAAGTAAACAGATATAAGTAGCACATTCGGTAGAAAAATTTTGACGATGTATGAAACACTATGTATAAAAATCCACATGAAAAATGTAATATATGATGTGTTAGCAGAAATTCTCCAGAACACCAATTTCTGATACTTTATGGTCATCAGTTCATGCAGGAATTGACTCCAAAACTAGGGCACTATAGCGTGACATATTACTACCTTTGATGTTGCACGCTGGGCTAGAAACACGTGAACAAGACCTTTTGCAGTGTCTGATAAGACTAATTCCTTGAATGCTTTTGCCTCCTGCAATAATAAAAATCCAAATGTATGACTGGATCTCCATACAGATATTATACTGCACCATCATGCATTGATTGTCCATGGCTAACTCTAGGACATAACATACTTCCTCATCTAAGGAAGATCAAATGCCATGTACACTAAAGGAAGAAAGAGGAGATCCACAGAACAGAATAACTTTTTAGCTAACAAAGAAAATAAATTATATCGAAACAGAACAGCAAAAAAGTACCTTCAGAACTCCATTGTATCCTCCATGAGCTATTCCTTCCTCAATGACATCAAGGCATGCATGATGCTGGGGCAAGTTTGGCGCAGTCCTCTTTGCTTGTTGTCGTGCAGCTTTCAGTATTCCTCGTGCTTCAGACAGGGAACCAAGCTTATCAGTCCTGTGAAGAGAAAGGATCCATGGTTTTTGCCTGTCTGCAATATCTAAAGCCCATTGGCGAGATACTTTGAGCAGGTCTTGAGAAGCCACGATAACATCAATTAAACCTAGTTTATTCCCTTCTTCAGACACTATTGGCCTGGATAGCTGCAAGCAATTCAATTAACGTAACACAAGCATGACTTAAAGAGCATTAAACTCAACAACCAATTAAGATCCTAAGTATTGCCGGAAAAAGAGAATTGATCATGATAATCGATAGCAGCAAACTGGGTCCTCAAGCAGTCGAAGTATGAAGGATATGTCAAGGGAAATTTTCCATCAATATTACAAGAAAAATTTGTGACACTACTTCTGTCATTCATCAACTATAACAAAGTACAAAGCAGAATTATGCTAGATATCTTTTGTTAGCAAACCACTCATCCTAGAAGTTTAAGCTATTGTGAGAGGCTCAATAATTGATTAAATATTCTTCTGGCATATGTCTGTAATTGCAGCATTCAAATGACAAGCTTTTATCCGGAAAATGGGCAGAAGGGTTACCAGCATCATTTCAATGGCCTTTGACAAACCTACAAGCCTGGGAAGTCGTTGCGTTCCTTTAAAAAGAAAAAGAAAGTTCTAAATTTTCAGTTCACAAAACACACATTCATATAATTTGTATATATCAATGCCAAATTTTTGTCCATGATAATTGCAAAACTCTTAGTAAAGGAAGTAATCCCACCTCCAAATCCAGGAATAACTCCAAGCGTCAACTCTGGCAAGCCAAGTTGAGTTTTTGGCGCAGCAACGCGAGCATGACATCCCTGTAAAACCCAAACATAGATTATTAAATTCTGCAAAAAGAAAAATTGAATCACAATAAACAAACTCAGTTTTCATGAAAACCCGAACCAATGCAAGTTCTAAGCCTCCTCCAAGAGCTAATCCTTCCACGGCAGCAACAACAGGCTTCTTGCAATCTGCAGTAGCCGGCAATTGGATTGAAAAAAAAAAAAAACCTCATTGATCCAGATTCCTAATTCAAAAGTAAACGTTGGGATCAAATAAGTACCTACCCTCGATGCTGTTGACCACAAGATCAACCGACACATCTGGCATAACAGATGCATCCCCTGCCAAAGACACAACAACAACACGCCGTAGTGAGAGTCCAAACGGTCAAAGTAGAGTATAATCTAGCAAAAAGCTTGCGAATATGCCAAACAGCTCATACCACTCTCATGAATCTTCTGGAACACATTGATGTCAAAACCACCAGAAAATTTCCCGCCCTTGCCTTCAAAATCATCAGAACCAAATTAAACCAACCAGTGGAACAATCCGATTTCTTCATCACCATCAGTACCCTACTAAAGAATCTCAAAAGAGTAAGAGAAGTTAAAAACAAACGAAATTAACCAGTCAAAACGATAGCCTTGACGTCTACTCTCCTCGTAGCCTCGTGGAACTTCTCCTGGAGTCCGGCAATCACTGCAACAACCACAAACTCAATCAGTTAAGCCAAACAAGACCAGCAGGCAGCGGCAGCAGTAGTAAAACCAAAGTCAAACAACAAAAGAGAGGGTGACCTCTGACCTGGAAGAGCCAAGGCGTTGACGGGAGGGTTGCTGATGGTGATGACCGCGACGCCGTCGTGGCCAACCTCCAGGGTGACGTGTGGGTGGGGTTTCGCCATCGACGGTTTCGGTTGATGAGATCAAATTTGATTATACCCTCTTTAATTCTAATCAACTTATTTAAGTAATGGAAGTTCAGTTGAGAGTACAATGACGAGCAGTCACCCACCATTCTACTCTTCTTCAGAGATTTTTACTGTAATGTTTACAGTAATGTTTATACTCAATTTCTTTTTTGAATTTACTTCGGCGTGAAATCATTTACACATTAAAAAAGATTCAATATTTGTATTTTATAAACACATATACGATCTCTTTTATAAGGTATTTGCAATTTTTCATTGGTGGAAATTGTGCTTGTTTGCTTCATATAAACATAACGGTATGCTTTGCAATAAAGCACATATACACAAACTACAAACATTCTAAAGCATCAGATAAGACAAAATTAATAAACAAAAAAATTGACAGCAGAAACAATCGTAACTTAGGATTTGTTTGTCTTTATGTTATTTTTGGTTTCAAATTTAGTGTTTGTCTAGATTTTTTGTTTTTTATTTTTAGTTTTGATTTTTTCTAATTTTCAAAATTTATAAAACGTTTTTCTGTTTATATTTTTTTATTATAACATAATTTAGGTATTATCTAATATATTGATTTTAATAAAATTATAAATAATTTAACTTAATATTTAATTAAATAAAATTGATTGTTAATAAAAGTTATGAATAATTTAATTTTACTTAATAATGTTATTAAATTTTTTAATTAAATTAAATTAAATTATAATTATTAAATGTAATTAAATTTAGAATATCTTCAAAATATATAAATTTCAAATAAACTTTGACTTAACAATTAAAATATATTTAAAATCACTATTAATTTATAAATAAAATTTTAAATTTTAAATTATTGATTTTAATAAAAATAAATAGTAAATATTATATAAGAGCTTAAAATAAATTTATTTAATTAAAAATCAATTTCTTTAAGCTTTATATAAAACTATAATTACATTTACATTAACAATAAAAGAAAAACAAAAATAGAAAACGTAAAGGCAAAATAGTCAATTTTAATCCTAAGTTTTACACTAGTCGACAAGTTTAATCTTAACTAGAGAGAATACTTAAGACCCTAATTTTTAGAAAATGTTAAAATTTAACCTCATTATAACGGAATTACTAACAGCTTGATGATGTCGTCTATTAAATGTCATATCAACATTGACTTGACACTTTTTAATAAATTTTTATTTAGTTTGCATGCCCCACGTTGCTATGTCAAATCTAAAGTGGTAAGCTGACTCAATTTTTTAAAATATTAATATTTATTTATTTTTATGCCTATAGGACTCACCTTTTTTAACTACCGAAGACGGACGAAGATGAGGAAGAAGATGAAGATCAATACCATGAAACTCTTGTTGGTGGTGAGGGCATTGATGGCAACGAGGTGTCACAAGCTATGTTCTCTAAATGGTTCATGATGCTACATGAGAAACAAAATACCAGCTTTTGCAAAGCCGAGCGAAAGAGAACGATACTTTATGCAATGAAGATCATGTTGTAAAAATTGACCGGATTAGAGCAGGTTCGCAGCTAAATAGGACATAGAGAATAGTAATGAACACACATATTTTACGTGGAAAACCCTCAAATAAGGGTAAAAGTTACGGGCAAGGATAGAAGACTTTTACTATTCAGGAAAACTGAAGAATTACAAGAAAAACTAGAATAAAAAATACACAGGACTTTTTTTTAGTCTCTCTTTTTCTCTCTTTCCTCTCTCACCTCACTCTCTCTTTTTTCTTCTGTTTTCTTGCTCTTCTCTTCATGCTACTCCTGCCTTTTTATAGGCAGGAGTCCTTTGGCTATGTTAGGCATGGTAGGCACCAAATTCGATGCCTACCAACCAACACTTATTGACAGTCAACAACAATTGTTGATTGTTAACAATTGCAGCCATAAGTGTTGACAATTCTCCCACTTGAAGATTTGATTGATTGTCAATCAGATCTTCACACTATTCTTTCTACCTTGCCGCTTTATGTTGCTTACGTCTCTGTTAGGCCACACGAGAATCGATACCACATAAACTTGTCACTATTGATTGCTTTTGTCATAAAATCTGTCAGGTTATCCATTGTATGAATTTTCTATATGTCCACAATTCCACTTTCTCACGAACGAAGTAATATTAAACTCAGCTATGTTTTGTCTTTGAATGAAATGTCGGATTCTTGGCAAGATGCAAAGCACTCTGACTGCCATAATACAGAGTAATATTCTCTTGTTTATTCCCAAGTTCTTCCAACAACATCTTCAACCACACTGTTTCTTTACTTGCTTGTGTAACTGCTACATATTCTGCTTCTGTTGTTGACGTAGCTACAATTGACTGTAGTTTTGAAACCCAGCTCACAACTTCTTTAGCTAGTGTAAACACATATCCTATAGTGGATTTGCTTTTATCAAGATTACCTGCATAATTAGCATCAACATATCCTTTGATAGTAAAATCTGATCCTCCATAACATAATGCAACATCTGAGGTTCCTTTGATATATCTAAGAATCCTCTTGACTGTATTTCAATGCTCTCGACCAGGATTCACCATGTATCTACTAACTACTCCCACTGCATGTGCAATGTTTGGTCTTGTACAAATCATAGCGAACATTAGGCTCCCCACTATTGATGTATACGGTACTCAAGACATCTCCATCCTCTCTTCTTCATTGCTAGGACTTATACTTGAGGATAATTTGAAATTAACAGGAAGAGGGGTATAAATTGACTTACAATTTTGCATGTTGAATCGCCACAAGATCTTCTTCAAATAATTCTTCTGAGAAAGCCAAATCTTCCTATTATTTCTGTCTCGGTGAATTTGCATCCCTA
>JAOSBK010000205.1:10080739-10094081 GCA_027568895.1 Erythroxylum shatona | reverse complement strand
CCTCTCCTTCTTGCAAAGTTACTCCCTTCAGCATGTACAGATTTGCAACAATCTTCTCTGCTTTCATAAATACTAGCACTCCTTTAATCACTTTCATGATTTTGTTTTGAATCTCAAATCTGAAACCGAAATCATCCAGTTGTCCTATAGACAACAAATTTTTCTTCAGGCCCTCCACATGTCGCACTTTTTCAATAGTTTGAGTTGTCCCATCTTATAGTTTTAGCTTGATAGTGCCGATACTAACGATCTTTAAAGCTTGATCATTGCAATTGTACACAGATCCCTCAGAGACAGAATCATACTGATAGAACCATTCTCTTCGAGAGGCCATATGAAAAATAGTTGCTGAATCAAGAAGCCATACATCAACAAAATTTCTCTTACCTCCAATAGTCGTTGCTTCTTCACAGACCATTGCACCTCTATCATCTGGAGTATTTGCCGCATTTCCTTGAGGAATAGATTTTTTCTTATTCAGATTCCAACAATCCTTCTTCATGTGTCATTTCTTGCCACAATTGTAGATTGAAATTCTTCTTACTCCTGGATTTTGATCTACCATGAATATGACTCCTACTTGAGCCACGTTCCATTGATCTTCCTCTCGTCATCATCAAGGCCTCTGCTTGTCGCGAATTTGCCAACCTATCTTCCTTACTTTTGCGCTGACTCTCTTCTTCCAGAATAACAGTTGCAATATTGTCAAAGATTAGAGTATCTGTGTTGTTTGTTAAATTGATGATGAGTTGATCATATAAATATGGTAGACTTTTGAGTAGAAGTTTCGCACATTCGCTTGTATGCCCCAATGATGTGAGTTGGGAAAATAGAGTATTTAAAGTATTTAAGTGCTCCGTCACCGAAGTGGATTCTGCCATGCGTAAAGTGTATAGTTTCCTCTTTAGGAAAATTTTATTGTGGAGTGATTTGGCCTCATACAATTTTGTGAGATGATCCCATATTTTCCTTGCAGTCTTCTTTTCCTCTATGTAGGATAATACTCCATTTGCTAAACTTATGTGAAGATTAGCTACAGCATTCTCGTCTATCTCGTTCCATTTTTCATCTGTGACTCCAGCTGGTCGTTCACTAATGAATATCAGATAATTATCTTTCCTTAATGTTGCCTTTATCTTCAACTTCCACAATGAGAAATTACTCCCATTGAACTTTTCAATCTCAAATTTTGTTGTCATTGCTTCTATCACGAACAAAATTTAACTTCCACTATTTCACGTAAATAGTACCATATGTATGAATAGTATCATATACGTGAATAGTACCATGTGTATGAATAGTACCATACGTGTGAATAGTACTATATACTTGAATTACAATAACTACACAGTTTAATGCAAAATTAAATGAATGAACAGTTGTCACCTTTGAAGTTACTATTCATTAACTTTCATTGTGCTTACTGGAACTCCGAACGGATTATGTCAAAAAAATTCGTCGTAATTTTTTGACATCGCTCTGATACCACTTATTGTAAAAATTGATCGGATTAGAGCAAGTTCGCAGCTAAATAGGACTGAAAGAATTGTAACCACAAGCAAGGATAAAAGACTTTTATTACTGAGAAAAATTAGAGAATTACAAGGAAAAACTAGACTAAAAAATACATAGGATTTTTTTTTGTCTCTCTTTTCTCTCTCACCTCACTCTCTCTTCTTTCTCCTGCTTGCTTGCTCTTCTCTTCATGCTACTCCTGCCTTTTTATAGGTAGGAGTTCCTTGGCTGTGTTAGGCATGGTAGGCACCAAATTCGGTGCCTACCAGCCAATAATTATTGACAGCCAACAATTGTTGATTGTTAACAATTGCAGCCATAAGTGTTGATAGATCAGTCTCTCGTTATTGCAACGTCTATTCCTTCCAAATGCATTATTGCTCATAAGGTGTAGGTTTGCTCCTGCAAAGAACTAGCTGGAACATAAAAAAGAAGAAGAATGGGAAGATGATGATCAAGAATATGGAGATAAAGATGAAGATAGGAGATAGGATTCCTACTTCGAATATGAGTGAACCCCTGCACTTCAATGTTTAACGAAAATCATGATTCCTACTTCAAATCAAAAACTAAGAAGGGTAATTATAGCATGAGTAGGTGTAATCTCTTGAACTAAAATAGTGTTTAGAAGGTGTTAGGGAGCCAATCAAGAAGATTATATTATAGGGTTGACAAGACTACATCTCTTATAAACTCGTGGGTTGGTACCAACTCCTATATGTTAGATCAAGGTTTATTATTAATGATTTTAATAATTACCTTATAATATTTCAAAATTTAAATTTGATTTAATTCCTTGTATATGTAACGATATATTTTTTAAAAGGAAATAAAATCATATGATAAATTATTCTTTTATTGCAAAAATCTTCCTTATGAACTTACCTGATTTATTAGAAATGATTCCACATGAAGGATCTTACAAATCACAATCAGCTCCGTGATATGATTATTTGTCTTAACATCTGAATACTGGAAGATTTTATGAAATATGGTATTAAAGATTCAAAGTCAATTCAAGATACAAGAGAAGCAATGGCTAGTTGAAGAAGATATTTATTTAAGGACGAGTCATTGCATTTACAAATGGGGGACATACGCCACACCTTAGAAATACACTATGGCAAAAAATGATTTAGGCAACAAACAAAAGTGTAGCTATAAGTACAATTATCATTGCCTTTTTATTAAGACAACAGAATTCATATTGTTACAAGGAGTGGTGCTGCAATAAGTATAAGACAAAATAATTTTTCAATCAGACAACAAAAAAATGTTGCTTTAAGTTTTGACTATATTAGTTTCAATCTATAGCAACAGTGTTAAATATAAATTGCAACACTTTTAAGTCTTTATAAGGCAACAAAGTGAATCTTTTTAAGCAACAATTTATTCTTTTGTTATCAATATTATTTAACATAAAATTAAACTCTTATCATTATGTAGGCAACATCCATATTATACATTAAAAGAAATATATAAATATTAATACATGCCTTATTGCGTACATACTATCAAATATAAACCACAAAAAAACTACATTTATATATAATAAATAGTCCATAAGGACTTGTAAAATTTAATATTTTAACATATTCAAAAAATCACTAGCTAAAATTTTCATATACAATATCATCCTCCATTCAATATGGAATATAAGTGAATTAATCTAAATATTAAACAAAACCAATATGTATAGGCACTTCAAAAGTCTTCGCTAAGTATCTCCTTGCCCACTCTTAATTATCACCATTCTAAAAAAAAGAAAAAAAAAGAAACAAGAAGTAGATTAGAATTGTAAAACTACTATGCTCACAAACAAGTTGATATATCTAAAAATGAAGTACTAACTACAAACAAGAGTCTATATCATACTTAGACAAATCACAGAAACCAAGAAAACATTAGAAGAGCAAGGTCATTAATAGCAGTATGTAATGATTTCACAAACAAAACTCCCTTGCAATAATAGATCATCAAATATGTGCCATATAATGTTAACTAAAAAATGTGAATATAGAAATTTAAGATGTTTATATGCATAGGAAGCTTGTCATAGCAGCAGAGACAAATTATAGATTGGAACAACTTAAATTGTTATAGAAGGTATAATCAAACATCTTACTTGCAGAAGAAAAAAGAGCATAACAAACATTTAAAATTTTAAAATTTGTTAGAGTTCCAATGTCACTAAGGGAAGCCTTCCTATATAGTATCAAAGAATATACCTTGACTCTCAAATACATGAATTAGTATCACCTAATCTTGGATCCAAATCAAGTTCACCAATTGGACACAATAGACCCTACAAGACAAGATAAGCTAAAATGGTAGGTAGTGATTAAACTAATGATCACTAGCACCAACCAGAGCAGTGTCATTAGTTATTTCTCTAAAAGGTAGATGTTAACTTCATTGGTTACTACCATCCTAAGAATTATTTGTAAATATTGAATCCAAAGAAAAACAAGAACACTATTAACAAAATTCCTAAAAACTAAGGGACACTACTAAAATGTAATTATAATTCAATTACTAAGTAAAAAACTATAATAAAGGAAAATCTAACAAAGTAAGACTTGTACTTTAAATAAAGTTGGCCTAGTGACTAACAAGGGTGATAGCCAATAAAGAATCAATTCCAAGTACCTAACATGAAGAATTCTAGGAAGCTGACAATTTGTTTCCCAACTAGCTCCCTCTCAAAAAATGACAAAACACTTAAAATAATTGTTTTTTGGACATGCCTCTATAAACTTTGAGATGAAAGAAATGCTAGATGTTATAAGGGTGTGGAAAAATAAACTACTCATCTAATAGATGAAATTGTCTAGTGATCAAGGGAACAAATAGTGATAAATACAAATGCTAAAAATTGCAACAAACAGCTAGCAATCTTATGGAGAATTTAATAACATCTATCCAACTAGGAGTCATCAGATACAAGCAATCATAAAGGCATCGATGGTTTCTACTATGTCCAATACACGTAATGTAAATCATTTGAAGGTAAGAAAGTGAAAGTTACTTACAAGAGAGGTGGATCATGAAGCCAGATCTCTATAAATTGAATGTTGAACCATCCGTATGTGAGACCTATAGAAAATAAAGAAAAGAATTATAACAGGGTGACGTATTGAATAATGAGAACTGAAGACTGCTTCTATCTTGCAACAATGGGATAATGCTCTTGAAAAATACAGATACTAAATCCTCAACATAGAGTTTCATACCATGGAAGTTTAGGACACGTAAGGCAGTAAAGTTGTGTGCATAAGTAAGTGCTTCTGGTATAATGTTGCAAAATGTGTAAATTGATTTTTAGATTATACATGTGTCAAACTTTTAGAAAACAAAAAGAAGAATCAAAACTAGTCTACTGAATAATGAGAGATAAAGATTGCTTTTGTCTTACAAAAATTGGATACGACTCTTAATAGATACGGATACTGAACTCAACACTAGGCATTCATGCAATGGAAGTCTAGTCCTGGTTGCCTTCTTCAATGTTTGAAAATCAAAATAGTTCCATAGTATGGAGGATCCCATCTACCAAACACATATGCAAAAATATTGATATAAAAAAACACATGATTTTGTACCCATCTACTAAACTAATTTTTAAAAGCCTGTACCCACCAAAAAAGACTTGAGAAAAAAAAACAAAATAGTCACAAACAAACATGAAAATAAGTTGATATTGAGACCGACCTGCCTTTATCTCCAAAAACCTCTACTTTGTCGTCTCATAGTAGAAGACAATAACGATGGTGTTTGGTAGAGGCCATAACAAATTAATCAATAGGGTCCATCTCTAAAAGACCTCTACTTGGCAAGGAAGTGAGCTGATAACGGGATTGATAAGAAGATGATTAACGAGGGATGTATGACTTTCGTAGGTGGATAGAATAAAGAAAATTTTTAGAAAAATTGAGATTTAGTACTAAGAGAAAGGGGAAACCTTACCTGTGCTGTCATTGTAATCAAAAGTTGGAAGGTGGAAGGAGGACACTAATGTCTCAATAACCATCTCCAAAGATACCAAAGCAAGGAATCTCAATCTAGCATGAAGAAACCTACAAAGTAACGTTGATCGTGGTCTAACTGGTGTAGAAGATCTAGATATTACGTTAAAAGAAAAGAAGAATTAGAAAGAGAATTAGGAATTACATCGTTTGATTCCTTGGCATTTTTGTTATTAAGTTGGTTCTACTACTTAACACGTGTACCAACCTAGTAAGCTTGGGGTTATTAAAAAAAATGTATATATATATAATAACAATACTTTAATTGTTACTTATAAATATATATAACAACATTTCAATTTGTTGCATATATGAATTGTTAAAGCAAAAATCTTTTGATTTTGTTATCTTTTTTAATATTAGACACCAATTTGTTATTGTCATTGCATGTTAGTATTATTAAAGGCAATACTTTTAAAACTATTGCATTATATTAATTTTCAACAACACATAATAAAACCGTTACAAACATATTGATGCTTAAAGCTCTTTATACTGTAGTGATACATCAATAGTGTCAATACTCTTGAAAGTCATATTGATATCAAATCTCTTTTGCTTTAGAAAGTGAAAATTCTTCTTTAGAGAAATCATTGAAACTTATATCAAGCAAATCACTTTTTCATTTGTTGAGAGTATGTAGAGGCTACCTAAATACTATTAGCTTAGAAGGTTGAAGAACTTTAGAAAATATATACTTGTAAACTTGAAGAGGCTCGTCAAATTACTACTTGGGATTTAAGTGAAATATTCAAGTTGGATACTTGGAGACTAGACGTAGGCTTAGGTTATAAGTCGAACTAGTATAAATCGACTGTATCATTCCCCCCTCTCTCTCTCTTTATTGTGTGTGTTCGTTTTAGCAAGAGACTCCTTCTATTTTTAACTTGTAATAGGTTCCTTTCAGTTTTAATAGGTGCCTTTTGTTTTAAATTGTTTTGAAAGGATTTATCGTTTAATAGACTCCTATCATCTAACAGGCTTCTGTCGTTTAACTAACTTCTATTAACTGAGAGGCTCCTATTGTTTTAAACTTTAACAGGATCCTGTCTAAACTATCTTGATCTTCAAGAAGTAAAAAGAGTCCACTGGTTTTAGATGGGATATTTAATTGTCATTTCATTTATTTGACAAAAGTTTCCTTCCATTTCCGACCTAAATTTATAACGTCACGACATGATGACACCCAAAAAATGATGAAAATCTTGTTAGACCATAAGCAGTGCTCAACGTCACAGTGCATATCCTGGGGTGTAATAAGATTCTGGTTCATGCAAGATATGGTTGATAAAGTATTCAGTTTTGTCGCCATCTGATTATTGGTTTTCAGATTTAGTCCACAAGATAAAGAGATTTCATGCCTAACTATCTTGGGTTTTATCAGTTTATTTCTAATCCATGTTGCTGTTTGTTTACATGATCTGAAAAAAGCCAAAGCCAAACAAAAAGAAGATTTGTGCAGTTCATTAACAAACATAGCTCACATAGCCCCCAAAACTCAGGAGGGTTATAATCTAGTTAGGAGAATCAATTGGCTAGAAAAGATTCTTACACTTGTTTGGTGAATATTATAATCCAAGATGACACTTATCTAAGATTCAAGATTTGTTTTTTCTGATCACTGGTGTTGTTGACGTGGATGATTTTTGTGAAGATCAAGTAGTTTGAGATGACTCTTGTGGTTGTTGATGAAGAAGACCTAGATTGATGGGAGGTTGTTGCCTCGGTTGGTAGCAAGGAGAGTGCAGAGGATGGTAGAACGCATTATGTAATTCTTTTGGATGATTTGCAGAGCATTGAATATGTCAAATTAGACCATACACTAACTGTAGGAGAAGCTCTAATTGGACCATGCAAAACTCTTTTTTGGCATGATGAAGATCATAAACATGCGTTAGCTCCTCTCAAAAGTTCAAGCTTGTTTTGTAGGGTGGGTTCTATAAATATAAAATAAAGAAATTTTAATATTCTTTAAAAAAGATCTCACTTATCACAATAATGCGGGACTTACAAATTAAATAAAAAATATTAGAAAGTGTCAAGTCAGCGGTAACGAAACACTTAACAGAAGGGGTCGTTAAGTTGTCAATAATTCTATTATAATAAAGTTAAATTTTAACCTTTTCAAAAAGTTACGATCTTAAATGTTCTCATTGAAATATCAAAATTATTATTTAGTGTAAAATTTAAGGTCAAAATTGACATTTTTGCGAAAACATAAGCTAACAACTGCAATAAAAAAATAGAAAGGAAATGAAAAGATCTCTAATTTTCTTTTAAATTAATTTGTGTACTTATCATCTCACTAGAAAATACAGAAGAGCTAAAATTTCTTATCATGTTAGTTTCGTTAATAAAACGACCAATAATAGATTATTTTTTAAAATCTAAAAGTTTAAATATTTTTATATTATTTTTAAAAAATTATAAAATTAATTAAATTTTAATATAATTAATCCATAATTTTATGTTTCTTATATCAAAATTACTTGTTTATTTTAGTTATAGATAGTGAACCAGGGAAAAAGAAAGATATAACCTGGTCCAATACCCAAACTATCCTCAGATCTTTCTTGTTTTCTTCTTCATCCCAACGGCAGCTGAGCTGAGAAGACTGAAGTACACAAGAGACCGCTAAAACCCTCCTAGAATGTCGACCTCTAAGTTTGTTTCTCGGTTATCGTCTCGGTTACAGCCCATTGCTCTCAAGTTCAACAAAAAATCCATCTCTTCGCTCCAGTCCTCCACTCCTCTCCTGGTCTCAGTCTCTTCCAGGCGTCTCTCTCGCCCCTCAAGGTCTCTTTTGTTTTTTCCACTCCTTTTGCTTTTACCCGCTCCTTGGTTACATTTCCACTATAATACTTTAACTGGGTATGCTTTTACTTTGGTTGTTCAATTTTTGTTTTGGTTTATAGATTACCTCTGCAACTGAGCTGTGTGGGATCGATGATGCCATTGCACAGTGCAATAGCTTTGTCGAGGTTGATATCAAGCTTGTCCAATGTGTCCGATAGCTGGGCTTTAGTGCCTCAAGGTGGTTTCCAAACTACATAATTTTTCTGTGTTAAGTATGCATCTAACATTACGCACACCAACTGTTTGTTTATTTTGCTAACTCAAGAAATGCTTGTACATATTGTTTATACGCTACACAACGTACTAGTCCATATGATCGATCGGATACATTGTGCATTGTTTTCAGTTGTAGCTACAAGTAGGCCGTTAAGCATTTCCTGTCCAGTGGTGAAGATGTCATGTCCGTAATGTTTCTCTAGTTGGGTTAAAACAGAGGATTATGTTTGACTAGTCTCCAGGGATTGAGATCCTTAAGAAAGATGGAGGATTTGAAAATATTTGGAAGGTCATCATAGAGAGATTTTAAGAACCGATTTGTTGCCATATGACTTCTAAACTAGTTATATCATTGGAACTTCGGTTTTTTGTTACAACAGTAAATTCTTTATGATCCTAAAATCTCAGTACGTTATAAAGATTTATGACTTGGATAGCAGTAGTTCGAGGACTCTTGGCCATCACTACCATCATCGTAACCTACTTTTTTCAGGGTGCTCAGCTTTGTTTGTAATATTGCAATATGGGTTGTTATAGAGTTTGAGTATAAAAATAAGGTAAATGATATGAATCTCTGTTGTAGCTTTACTCATTTTTTAAAACATTCTTATTCTTCTAAATTTAAAAGTACTTTGCAGTGTCAAACATCGTAAAAGAGACTTTTTGTTGAATTTTTGTATTTTAATACAGAATGTTATGTGACAGACTAGTAAACACATGATAAAGTCTGTATGATTGCTCTTATCTGATAGCGAATCATATTAAAATATCTGGACAAAAATTAGTAAAAAAATTGAATTTTCGTATTTCCAATACCCTAAAATGTATTTTAAATAATTTTATAAGCATACTGTATAGAATGAGCAAAATCAAATGGGAGGTTCATATATTTTACTCGCAAAAATATTATGTTTAATTACAAATTCATTGAGAAAGAAATTTATTAAATTCCTATAGTGAAAACTAAATAATTAAGGAGTTGTATTTAGTTATTTAGTTAGTTAACTAGTCTCATATTAGAACCATTATGCCTAAGGATACTGAACATGCATATCTTTTTATGCCAACGGATAATTGTGGGGATAGTATTATAGTGATTGTCCTTTTGGAGTTGTACTCCAGTTGTCAAGAATGTTGATGTTTTAACAGAATGGAATTGAGAAGTTTGATCTAAACATAAAGATCTGGGCTGTGTTTTATTCCTAATATCGTGATTCATAAATTTGAACAATTCAATGAAGTTGTAGTCTTCACACAATAAAGTTCCAATTTCTTTGATCTTTTTTGGGTTCATATATGTATAATGGATTTTGCTGTACTTTTCTTTTCACTAGTTGGCCAAGGCTATATCGATATGAAGTGACTTATATCTTGTATGAAAGCTCGGTGGCTTAATAATAAGGGCACCTTTTAATGGAGTGGGTAATTTAGTGGCTTTAGAGAATGGAAAGTGGCATATTTTACTTCTTTCTGCCACCACTTTGTAGAAAAGTGATGCAGATATCAATCATAACACTTCAAAGTTCAAACTATTGCTCATGAAGTTGTTCTATTTATCATGCTTGGTTATGCATATTTCTTATTTGAATTAGATTGTTGATTAGTTCTTTACGTGGAATGTCTATATTGCAGTTATCTCAAAATGTAGCATTTACATTTTAAGTTATCTTTAGTATTTAAAATGTAGCATTTACATATAAAAACTTTAAAGTTGCTAATTTTTGGCTTCTTTCCAATCCAAATCTCATAAAGGGTTTTATCCAAAGTTGGTCTTATGTAGACTCTATTTAAACTTTGCTCAAAAATATGTAAGGAGATCGTACTCATTTATCATAGTCTTAACTGTTTCTTACAAAGTCCTATTTTTCTCTCAACAAGCCTATTTTATTGAGGGGATCTTCTATTAGAAACATTATGAAAGATATCATTATCCTCATAAGAAGGTTTCAAATCTTCAATTCTCGAACTTCCTACTATGATTACTCCTAATAAATGTAATAGAGAGTTTTTTTTTTTCATTTTGAATCCCTCTTTACAAATTTAAGAAATTCCCCAAAGCATTCATCTTTTTTAGCTAATAATAAAATACCAGTAAATTTACTAAAGTCATCAACTATAATAGAAGCATAAAATTTTCCACTTGGACTAGCAACTCTAACTGGTCTAAATAAATACACATGAAGTAGTTGTGAAAGTATAGTAGAAGTTATCAACTTTTTACTCTTGAAAGACCTTTTGGTTTGTTTTCCTATTTAGAACGCTCCATAAATCTTGTCCTTATTAAATTTTACCCTTGGAAGTTTATTGAAAAGTTATTTAGAGTAAAGGTTAGAGATAACATCCATGCTTGTATGTCCAAGCCTTTTATGTCAAATCCATACATTTTAACATTTTTATAGTTGCTAAATTGACATTTTACATATACTTAATATTAGATGTTGCATCACTCATTTATGCTAAAATGAGAATATATAGCATGATTATGAGTTGATTTGTTAAATTTTTAGGTTTTTAAATCATGATGAGATGATCTAAGTGCATAAACTACTATAAGAAAACACTTAACTAAAGTTACAATATGAATATTATTTATTTCAAAGCTTTTGATGCTACCAATTGGAACTTCATTCTAGCTTTTAGGATTTCCTATGTAGCTTACTTTAGGATTTTCTATCTAACTTACTTTAGAATTACCTATCTAATTTTTTTAAAAAATAAAATATGAAAATTGAAGATGTACAACATATCATTTAAGGATGATCTTTAGTTTTCATGTATAGTTAACCATCTTTCCTCCTCCTCGTCGCTCACCCATCGTGTGTCATCGTCGTCGTCTTCCTTTAATCGTCAGTTGAGGTAACATTTTATTCTTTGATTGTTTTTAACGACATCGTTGAGTTTTGTTTGTTATTGTGTTTTGTGTATTGCTTTGATGGTCATTGTCTTCATTTCTTTGTTTTGGTTATCTTCTTTAGCCGTCATCTCACTCTAGCTCTGTCATCTTCTTAATTCACGTGCTTCAGTAACTTTTTCTACATATCGGTTGAGGTAAGTGGGTTTTGTTATTTACTAGGTTTTTGTGTACTTGTTTAATTTGGGTATTTGTTTGTGGATTGAACCTCTGATTAAACTTGTTGCATTTTTAATGTAAATGGCCTGCACCAACCGAAACTTGTTTATGAATTGAACTTCGGTTTGTGGCTTTAAATTTTAAGTATTGTTAATCTAAATTTAAGTTTGTGGTATGAACGTATAGTTGTTTTGTGATGGGATTTATAAATGAATGATTTTAGGAGTTTTGAGGAACTTTAATATAGTATTTTGGTTGAATCGTTACCGAAATAAAGAACGAAGAAGAAATGTAGAAGTGCTATTTTTGTGTGTATATAATGTGATGTATATTTACCTATTTATATACTCTCAGTGACTTTAACTAAAAAACAAATCAACCAAATATTACACAATATTAATGTACATAATTCTAGGACTTTAGAGATGGTTGAATCATTAGTATCTGGTGTGCTAGTAATTTATTTTACTTCTTCATATTTTAAGTAGTTGAGCAATGACTATAAACCTGACCATAATTCTGGAAATTTACATTGCTTAGTTTGCTAATGTTTTTCTTAAGTTTTTATTGATTTATGTTGCAATTGGTAAAATTCTTATATTGTGTATGCTACTTGGCACTTGAGCTCTTGTGGCTTAAATGTTGTTGGGTTTCACTAGTAGAAAGAAAACTCTAGCAGTTAAAAGTAGCTTCATGTCTTTATATACTAACATTTTTCAGTTTAATTTTAGTAAAGTGAATAGTAATTAAAGCAAGCTATTGTATTATAACTATATGGTATATGTGCATTTTCAATAGGTTTGTACTCCTCTGGATTGTTAAGAGAAACTCTATTATATTAGGAACTGGGAATTCCACTCATCAATTCCATCAAATAAGAGAGTTAGTGGAATAGGAAGTTAATGTATTGATTTATGAACAAAGAAGACTTTTTAACATTTAACTCATGTTAAATGTACACAAAGACTGCATATTGATCGAATTCTATAAATTCCACGACCCTAGAATTCAAAAAATTTCACGAGCCTAAAAGTCACAATGAGAACTTGCTTTTTTGATTCACAGTTGTAAACAGTGCCACGTACTATAGTTTTGAAATTAAATGTAGGTGATTGATTCAATTGGTTAATACTTAGGGGATGTTATATAAAGTTTAGATATTATGTAAACTTTAGAGAACATGAAGGATATTAACTATGAAATCACTATTTGAAATTAACAGTTTTGCATAAATGAGTAATATTGATAGCTCTTATATGTATAGACGATTAACAATTGATGGTTTCATTAATCTTGAGTTTGTTGAGGGAGTTGAAGCTATATTCTCAACTTGCATATATGGATGACCCAACGATCAGATGTCTATGTAAAAAGTGCAAACACATTCGTTTCTTTCCTATTGATGAAGTGAATGGGCATTTGTTGAGAAAAGAGTTTGTCACAAATTATTTTGAGTGGACATGACATAGGGAACTATTGATTTGTAGTACCTCAAAGGGTAATGAAGTACAATCGTCAATGAACTTAAATGAGTTTAAAGGGGGAATTGGATTTAGAACAAATAATGTAAATGCCAATGAAAATGTTGGACCCCGAACGTTTCTTAGAGACTTGATTTGTTAAATGAAATTAAATGAGGAATTAGTGGAGTTAAATTTTT
>JAOSBK010000205.1:10054970-10070058 GCA_027568895.1 Erythroxylum shatona | reverse complement strand
ACTGTTCCGTTCCGTCCCCTGGTGATTGTTCTGTTCTGTCTCCAGCTACCAGAGACAGCAACCAAACGCAGCGTTAGGGTGTGGTGCAGGTTCTTCCTCATCCTTGCGGGTGCACACATTTGGAATGGTGTCCCTCCTAATCTTGGGACCCTATGTTAATACCAAGGTAAGGATCGAAATAGCTAAACGACGTTAAAAAAAAGTAGAGCATTTTGAAAAAGATCGTCTTTTTAGAGAGAGAGAGAAAAGGTGACAATTGTAACTATAATGTAATAATGCTAAGTAACATTTTCATTGAAGGTGGAGACACAACATACAATTATTGTTTGATTGGGAAACCGATGTAATTACAACCAAACGACAAGCGTATACTGAAACGACGACAGTTGAAAACCAAACCTTAAACAATGGGCCGGCACGGGCAGGAGAGAGAATACAAGTCTTAACTCCATCGGCGCCCATAGTAACTCAAAACATTTTCACAGAAACCCAAATTGCCAAAACAGAGATCACACCACACTAGTTAATATATATATATATATGTACACCTCTATATGATCAATCTTTGACGTCTTCGTTAGTAATCTGGTCGAAAGAGAGCTTTAAGCTATGGATTCTGACTCTGTGTTTGCTAATATCGTGCGGGCTGCTGAAGATCCTATTCTCGGGGTAACTGTCTTCTTCTTCTTTTTCCTCTTCGTTTTTATTCTGTTCATTTGCACTCACTCATACATAAGCAGGTTCTGTGCTTATGGTGTCCCACGTTGTTTGTTTGGAAGTATACAGTTGATCCATTAGCTGATCAAACAAATAATTAGTTGCTTGATCCATTAGGTGATCAAACGCATCAAGAAGATGTGTGCTTAAGCAAGATTACGTTTTTAAGATATGAGTTGTTGGTTACAAGATCATTGGATCAGAGTCTTGCTTGCATATTTCTTTTATATAAAAAGAATTGGGTATTAAGTTTTGACCTTATAGTTTGATAAATTTTAGTCTTACTAATGGGATTCGTTTAATGCGTTGTTCTCACTCTCTTTAACAAATTGTTTCATGTTAATCACTTTATTTATTGTCAAACAAACAGGTCACCGTCGCTTATAACAAGGATACCAGCCCTAAGAAGTTGAATTTGGGCGTTGGTGCTTACAGAACTGAGGTTTGCCTTTTTATCCTTTCACTAATTGTTTATTTGTCTACATGTATGCACGCTTAAATTCTCTGATCATGGTATTTACGCAAGTGTTATGCTGCAATATTAATTCATATAATTGCAAAGTTATTGGTGTGACGCAGGAAGGGAAGCCTCTGGTTCTAAATGTTGTTAGACGGGCAGAGCAAATTTTAGTTAATGATCCGTAAGCTACTAAATTGCTATTCCTATCTGTGGTTGCACTTGTCGTTTTATAATTGTTAATGTCTTTACTGTTTTGCATTTTCCAGTTCTCGGGTCAAAGAGTATCTTCCAATTGTTGGGCTTGCGGAGTTCAACAAATTGAGTGCCAAACTTATTCTTGGTGCTGATAGGTAAAGAGGATGTTGGAACTTGCAAGTTTTCGAATAACTAGTGAGAAGGTGGTACTGAAAATAAGTTTAGGACATTAATTTGGATAAAAAATGATTAACTGTTACAACAACCAAAGTTTTCTGGATTGTCAATTTTATATTTTGCTTGCTTTTCAACAGCCCAGCCATTCAAGAGAACAGGGTGACTACTGTCCAGTGCTTGTCAGGTACCGGTTCTCTTAGGGTTGGTGGCGAGTTTCTTGCAAGGCATTATCACCAAGTAAGTCGCCTTTTTTTTTACCACCTTATTTTCATTTGTGCTTAATAGTCTTTTCTTTTTTTAAATAAGAAAATAGACTGGAGTAATCGAAACTGTAATTGACTTTTATCCACTGTTTTTTTGGCAGCTCACAATATACATTCCACAGCCAACTTGGGGAAATCATCCAAAAATTTTCACTCTTGCCGGATTGTCTGTGAGAACATACCGGTATTATGATCCAACAACACGCGGTCTGAACTTCCAAGGTTTGATCTTTGTTCCAAGTGAACTCATTTTGGCGTCATCTTGTATTGTTGTTGCTTCTAAGCTTATAGTTGTTCTTAATGTGTTAAATGTACAACTTAGGACATTAGATATGTAACTGCTGATGTTTATGGATTATAGTTTTTCAGTTTTTCTCTATAGTGTTAGTCTGACTGAATGATTTAATGAATTTGAGATGCTTATATGCCCTTAAACCTTGATTAGTAATATTAGTCTGTTCATACTCCTTAGAGGAGTATCATATGATTCTTGGTTGTTAAATTACACAACTCAAAGATTGAACTTTTGCCATACTTGTGAAATAAAGGATTACTGGAGGATCTTGAAGCTGCACCATCAGGATCAATTGTGCTTCTTCATGCATGTGCTCATAACCCAACTGGTGTTGACCCAAGCCTTGAGCAGTGGAAGCAGATCAGACAGTTGATACGATCAAAAGCTTTACTACCTTTCTTTGATAGTGCATATCAGGTACAGGAACATTGTTGGAAAAACGGAGGCTAAAGTAATTCGAGATCATAACCATATGTGCATTTGTTGTTGTGTATGAGCTGTTAAGTCTTCATAAGCCTCCCTAGTTCTTCCAAAGACTCAAACTACCTCTAGATTATTACTCTGTAGTAATTAAATATTCTTCATGCTAGAAGATTGAAGCATTCTGACTGACGAGTACTTCACCATTGATACTTTTAGGGATTTGCAAGTGGTAGCCTAGATGCAGATGCACAGTCTGTTCGAATGTTTGTTGCAGATGGTGGTGAGTGTCTAGTAGCGCAGAGTTATGCTAAAAATATGGGACTCTATGGGGAACGTGTTGGTGCTCTCAGCGTTGTAAGATCCTCTTCTCTGAAATGCTCTTCTTTTGCTTAAAAGCCCTTATTTAACGGACATTGAATAACTGAAGCTTTTGATTTGCATAAGTGAGTTTCTATAATGCAACAGCTTCCATTTTGGTTAAGTTTATAAATTTGGTATATTTAATTTCTTGGTTTATGGTATCAAATCAACTTTTCTTTAAACTTGGTATATTTAATTTCTTGGTTTATGGTATCAAATCAACTTTTCTTTATCAAGGAGAATTCACTTTGTTGATATTCAAGGTTGATATGTGTTTCATACTGGAAAGTGAGGAGGAAAAAGGAGTTGGGGATTAGGTTGGAGGTGGGGATATTATTTTAGAGCACCAAATTCGTTGTTAGAAGATTACATGTTTGCATAGAAACCTCAAGTTTCCTTAGGGTTTCTTTTTAAAATGCTTCTGAAAAATAGACCATATAATCATATAGCTAAATTTTTACAGATCTGCAAGACGGCAGATGTGGCAAGCAGGGTTGAGAGCCAGCTGAAACTTGTGATCCGGCCCATGTATTCTAATCCGCCCATTCATGGTGCATCTATTGTTGCTACAATTCTTAAAGACAGGTATATACCTGGTCAGCATTGGGATAGTTTATTAGCTCATAAGGCGTAAGCATAGAAATGCATATTTGCACTTGGTAAGAATGGAATAGTATTAGAGCTTCTTTTGACCAATGAAGCAATAAGCTATTTAAATTCATTGACAATATACATAGTATTCCGAATATTCAAAGTTAAATGACCAACAATAATGCTACATTTATCTAGTTATTATTAGTTTGATTCATTTCTTCCTTACCATCTGATCTGATGAAATGAGTCATAGACCTATGCCATTTGATGAAGCGGTTAGAATTAATGAGATTAACCACTAGTGTTCTTCAACTTTTGTTATTTGTTGCAGGGATATGTATAACGAATGGACCATTGAGCTGAAAGGAATGGCCGACCGGATTATTACTATGCGAGAGAAACTTTTTAATGCTATATGTGCTAGAGGTACTCTGATCCACTTCATGTTATCCTCCTTTAATTATCTTTCTTTCATTAGCATATATGGTCAAGATTATGAAGTTATTAAATTGACCTGTGCACGAGCTGACATCCAATCAAAAAATCATGTGACAATACTAGGAAGGTATCCTGCGCCTTCAAGTTTCTGATGCAAACTGTCTGTAACCTTTGAGCATTTTTCTCAACTCCTTCCTTTTATAACATCCTAATTTCATGCATCTGTGTTTATTACATCAATATTAAAAATTTTCTAATTCTAGCTTGGTTATATACATCATCATGATGTACTAGTTTGTGGATTTTTTTGAATGCTCTTTTCCTCGTCTTAGGCACTCCTGGTCGCTGGAGTCACATCTTCGAGCAGATTGGAATGTTTACCTTCACTGGCTTGAACAGTGAACAAGTTGCCTTCATGACCAAAGAGTATCACATTTACTTGACATCCGATGGGTAATTTTATCATCCTTTTCGAAACTTGAAATTACAATATTTGAAAGGTCAGATGTTTGTCCAGGATGAAGGAGTCTTGTCCTTCGATCTCTGTTTGTGATTAACGTTTTTCTTTCTCTTTTCCATAGCCAAATTACTGGGGTATTAATCAAAAATTAAACTCGACATTTTTCAAATTCTTCAAAAATGTTAATGCTTCAATATGATTATAGAGTCAGATAAAGGTTCACGATTCTGTTTACTGTAATGATGCTAATTTTCAGGTTCAAAAAATATCATATTTACCACTAAATGCAGTTTACCGATGCTCAATTTGAGTGGGATGGTGATCATATAATGTGCTTTTTTTCCTTCTTTTTTTTTTTTTTCCTACAGGAGGATAAGCATGGCAGGGCTTAGTTCTGCAACAGTCCCTCATCTTGCAGATGCAATACATGCTGCAGTTACTCGTGTTGGCAAGGATAAAAGAGATTCCTAATTGCGTGTCCTCATATTATTATCCTTCGTTTGCTGGCAAACGTTACAGAAAAGGATGTCAGAACCTTTTGAACATCGTATCTTGCATACTTTACATGCTTATTGAGGCATTGACTAGATAATGGACATGTTCCTGGAGTTGGATTCAACTCTTAACTCATACATGTTATCATCTCTATAGCGTCATAAAATCGAAAGTTTTGGCATTTATACATTTCCCATTTGTCGTTCCCGCAACGATCAGATCTTTGGTACTTTGTAATTCCTCCAAAGGTACTATTTTTCATCAATCGGATTGGCATATAGTTCAATATACAGAAGCTACCATCGCCCCTTGCATGTGTCCTGAGAGTACTAAGCTGAAGTTTGACGCCAAACAAAAGAGAGCAGGAAGTCCAAACCGAAAGGATAATACACTTATTTGCAAGTGTATTTGGTTTAGCCAAAGCAATAGTAAACGAATTAAACTCAGTAGTTACACAGTGGATTTTCCTAACACAGCTGCTAAGCTCCTTATCTACATTTGGTGAATGTTAAATCCAATTTCCCAACTACGTTTGTATGTGTAGGAAGTTTCAACTTCTGTTAGCGTTTCGGCTTCTTTACCCTTTCCATTTCCTTTGTACTTGTACAATTTATGTTGTCAATGCCGAGCTGTTGGGCTCTTTAGCCCACTCAAGATCTGAAGCTTCTCTAAGTAGGAAGACTTTTTTGGGGTAGTGTAGTATTAATAGGCTTTCATGGCAAGCTTGTCAAATTCACCACTGCCTATGGAGCTGCTTTTCTTTGCCTCTTTTTGGTCCACATTCCATCCCATGAAATCTAAGAGTGTCTTCGATGTTGGTGTTTCTGACGAAATCATCTTCTCTGTATCTTCCTCCACCTTGTCGTTTGGCCCTGAAGGTGGACTTTGAACCTGAGAGTCTGCATAGATGACATCCTCAATCCTTGACAATATTGTGTAAGCCAAGCTCTCTATTATTCTTGAATAGCTCTCTAGAATGGCTTGTCCTACATCCTGCGCAAAGTAAACTATTTTATTAGTTCCGGTTGGCTTGGAGAGAGAAGATTAACGTGGCAACATTTACGTTACCTTGTTGTATTGGATCTTGCTTATGTCTAGTGCAGATTGTGGAAGTCCTGGGAACCTTTGTTTGAGGAGAAGAAGGATGGTTTCTGCTCTCTCCTCAAAGAGTTCTCTCTTTTCCAAACTAACTGCCGAACCCCAGGATGATTTTCCATCCTTTTGATTCATCTTCCTCTTCCAAATCACAATGGAGGCCTCAATCCTGTTTTTGAGATCAAGAACTTTGTGTTCTGATGACAGGTCCAGGGTTGACAGAAACTGCTCAGGATCAAAGTATTCTACTGTTATACTCTTGTATAGGGAATCTCCAAGGCTTGATCTTCCATTCTACCAGTAAAAACAGATAATGTTAGTCGTCAAGGCTCAGATGTTTTGAGATTTAGAAGGGGGTTGTTGACACTTTCAATATCATACCTTGGGAAGTGACTCAATGTAGTTTTCAGGGATCTCCATTTCCGACAGCACTTGAGCATTTATAGCCATGGCTGCTTTAAGAACTTGGTTTACAGAATCCTTCTGAAATTGCAGCCATCTTCTCGTTGACTCTGATAATCCACCAGGGGGTACCTTAGCTGTAGGAATCCACCATTTGTCATCATTTCTAGGTGGAGTCCCTTCCTGTGAATCATTGCTGTCTTTGGACACATACCAGAACTCTTTCTGGTGTGCAAAGTTATCTAGGAGGTCCTGTCAGATTAGCAGATTTTGGTAACGAGGGAAGAGTCTGAGCTTGTCTAGGAATTCACTTTTGCAGTAACCACAAGGAACAAGAATATGGTTTAACTTACAATGAGGATGGCGTCCAACTTCCTCAAACCAGGGATGTTGGTGAGCAGATCGCTTCTTAACTGTGTCGTCATGATCTATGATAGTCAAGACAGATGCACAAGATAAGAATGAAAGTGAAATACGTTTCCATACCATTGTATGCATAATTAGCATGCTCCGTATTGACTTACCTCCATATTGACACCATTTGTGGATTGTTGTGAAGGGACTAATTCGACAATGTGATCCGTGACCGAAAGAAGCCATTCAATCTCTCTTACCCACCTTGCTTTGGTCTCCGCTGACATGGGCTCCAATCTCTTTTGTTCACCAAAAACGGATGCTGCATCATGTAACAGTCCAAAAGGGGAAACAGATATTAGCATTCAGCCGTATTTATATAAACCTCTTACCAACTAATTATCGTTGATTTACTGATCATACAGGAAACATGTCACATTTTGGAACCGATGTTTCTAGGAACTAAAATTTCATTGTTCATCTAAGCAATGCAATCACAAATTTCATGTTCACTACAGAAAAATCAACTGCACTATTTAGGAAAGCTGCATTACCAGCAAGATTTGTAATGGCATTTGACAAGGCCAAAGCTGAAGAAACACCTTTTCCACCACCGGACATGTCTTCTCCCAAAAGCAATTTAGCAAACTTTTCATTCATCATATCCATTTCTGAACCACAAAAAAAAAAAAAAATCACCATATCAGAATCTGAACTGATTCACATAACAATCCAACGAGCCTGGACATGGTAACGACTGAAGCTTACCTGAGGGACCGGTCTTTTCCCGACTGCTTGGTGTTTTGGTCTCAGCAACATCAGGGCGTGGAATCTGACGTTTTTCGCGATCAAAAGGACTCCCAAAATATTGACAATCACTAAGGCGGTCTCCAATAGCCCTCGACACATAACTTCTTGAATGCAATATATTATCCTCACCACCTTCTGCATCTTTCCCACTCTCTAAGATCATACTATGAGCTTGTCTACCTTGGCCCTCGTACATTCTTCTCCGGCTGAAAGATTTTGTTGCCTGAATGCTCCTTTCGCGTTCTAATGCACGTACCATCATGAACTCAGCCCCTTCTCTTTGTCTTTGGTCGCTTCTTCTTTCCTTCTTTGTCTATGAAGGAAGGAGAGCGTTCACAAAATATTACTCCCCAACAATCCTCTTCAACTTGGTAAAAGATAACAGCACTTAAGAAAAAGAGAAGAACCGTTTATGCCCCAGAATGAGAGGCTTAGAACTTGAAGTGAATGGAAAACTAAAACTCTTGTTTTTTTCCCCCCTTACAAATATATCAGAGAAACACAGTTGATGAAGAAGAGGAGAGGTTTTGAGTATCAGTTGTCTAGCTATGGTTGAAGCAATATAAGATCGCGGGGTGCATGTTTGATATAGGTAGATAAGATCAAGAACTGTAGAGGGTCGGTGTATAACAAAGTAAAAAAAACCTGTTACATGATCAGGGGTATTGTTTAAGGTTTGTTGAAGAAACTAATGGCTAAGAAGTCAAACTGATTTACTAAATTCAGGGCTTTGTCTTTCTTACCGCATTCCTAGTTCAACAAATTTAGCCTTTTCACCTATTTCAACAACATTACAAATGTAGGATTGTTGGTCTTAGATTAATGTTCGGTGTGATCGACAAGAAGATTTCTGTTGATTACCCGTTTTGTTTAACCCAATTTCTCTGTTCTTGTTAAGATTAACATATACATGAAGGATCCCACCAAATAGAATTGCTAATTAAGGTTCTTGTTAGAGTGTGCAAGCAAAAGCACAAGGTTGCAATTCCTAAATTCTTGTCTTCTGCATCACATTCTAATTAATGCTAAAAATGGGGGGATGAGACTAATTCAATGACAATGTATTTGTATCTTATGATACTCAAGAATAAACCATATTTGTAGATATCTGTGTTAGATATCGACACAGATATCTAAGTTCGTGCTTTGGAATGATCTAATTTTATCATCTTTCAGAATTCAATAAATAGTATTAACAATGTACATTTTTTTATAAGAAATGTAACGTTTCCTAAACAATGCATAGTCACGCTATGATTTGAAAATATTATATCTAAATTTAAAATTTAAAATTATATTTTAATAATTTTAATGAATTACTTTAGATAACATACATATGATCTTAAGTCATATTGTTTTCAATCACTTGAATGATCTTCTTATATATATATATATATATCCAACATACATATGATCTTAAGTCATTATTTTCAATAACTTGAATTATTTTCCTATATATATATATATTGCAATTTGCATACAACGAATTACTAATTAAACTCTCATAAAATAAAAAATCAAAATCTTATTAATGATTATATTTAGGTATTTATCGGACAGGAATTATTATGAGTAAAATGTTCCTTTTAAATTTTAAGCCTTTCACTAAAAATAAGTGAAATCTTAATGCTTTAGAATATAAAAGAATAATTTTAACATTTTCAAAATTAATTAAAACCAACCGGAAAGCTTTACTCTCACTCGGCGTATCTTTGATGGGTAACCCAAAACTTAGACCAAGCAACTTTTCTACTCCCCTAAATTTCATTCTATTACATCATATCTTCGCATAAACTAAAAACTGTGCATTAAACGCGAAGCCAAATGTCATTGAATTTTCACACAAGTACATCTTCTAAGGGTACTATAAATAAATAACCATAGCTGTGAAGACGTCTGCGAACAACCTCTAGCCAATTGGATTTGTTGTATGTCGGCGAACAGAAGATCGATCCAACGGAAGGAGAATTTACCATCTTTAAGGTTACAAAGCCCAGCTCCCCACAAGATTCAACAACTTCATTTACAATATAACTTCCACAACTAATTCAAAATGAGTACCAAACACGACAGAAAATTTATCGTAAACACCAGCATATAAGCAAATTACCATCAATCCTCCAAAGTAACTACCACCACCGCAACATATGTTCTACAGCTACTTTAAGGTAAGGTACTAAATCCACCAATGTGTTGACCTCTCAGACCTAATATGATTAGGTCTGCATAGCTTCAGCATGGTAGGTTTCTAATTCTTTATCAAGCTCAACTGCAGACTTGTCAATAGGTTGTTTCCCCCCACGGCCACGGCCACTGCCACGACCACGACCACGACCACGACCACTGCCTCGGCCACGGCCACGTCCTCGAGCACCACCTCTGCCAGCATTCATTAACCCCCCACGACGACTTTGACTAAATCAAAAGCCAACGAGTAGAGAAATCATTATTGTAAATATACAATCAAACAAACAATGATACATCTATGAGGCCCACATAAGGAATCTAAAAGAAAAGGCCATTTGAAAGAAGAAAAAAAAGGCAATTGGAACATGAATGATGCTTGGATCCAGAAAACGAAAGCACTCAACAGATGTAACAAATACTGTATGTGGAAGTATAAAACCTTACCTTAAACCACGGTTAGATGAAGGAAGCCCTCTACCACGACCAGCTCCAGGCCTACATAACTCCAAGCATCAATCAATTTCTTGAAGGTAGCATTTGAAAACAATTGAAAAACAAACTCTCAACAACAGGATTTTGATTGCTGCCTCAATGTGATTGCACCACCTAAGCTCAAATTGTCAATGCATGAAACCGAAGTAACCACAATTTCCTAGTTTCTTCATAACCAATTAGGAACGCAGACTTGTGAAGCTATTATACACCCTACACTAAACCCCACCAGCTAGACTATGCTTGTTGAGGATGATATAAAACTTCACTCAAAGACTTGCCAATTTCATTATAACAAAAAAAAAAAGCAGAAAACAAAAAACATACATCATAACAACTGTCCTTTTCGGCCTTCCATTCACCCCCGTTACATTCACTCGAGCTGAAACAGGAGCTTCTGATGCACCCAAAATTTCAATCTTCATAGGCTTTCCATCCAAAAGTACATTGTTATACTTTTTAAGAGCTGCAATTGCATCACTTCTCCTCATATACACAACTTCAGCTGAACCCTGCAACCAAATAACATAATTCCAGTTGATTCTCTAACATCCAAAAAGAACAAAACAATAATAATCAAAGATCCCATAAAGGAGCATAAATTTCTTGAGCCACTTTAAGAGTAGCCAACAATTACATCATTTAAATTCCCTTGCACAAAATGGAGGAAAGTCAATGATTGCATACAGCAAATTATGCAATATCATATGATCATAAATACAACAAACTTAGTGAAGTATGTAATTAATTACGTGCTACAAACTCCTAGTGCAATAACAAGGCTTATTTAGCTCATTGAATGACTGCAACCTCAAAATAATGTGAAATTAAGCATTATCTAACAGCAAGCCATTAGAAGAATATAAAGGAGTCTAGAAATAGAACTTACACTAGGCCGACCAGTTTTATTGTAGTGAACAGCATATTGTTTCACTTCGCCAACCTCCGAGAAAAGCTCCTAATGCCAATAAATATTACTTCAGAAATCCACTACATGAAGCATCAAATCTGAAAACACACGGCTTGGTGCATACCCTTATATCTTCATTGCTAACTCCATAATCCAAGTTAGAGATATATAATTTGGTGCCAACTTCTACTCCCATTATCCCAGCAGCTCTAATGCTATCTTCAAGCAAGTCATGCCGCCAAGGTAAATTCCTGGTTCTGCGTAAAGGCTGATGAAAGCAAATAGAACACATCAGCTCATACCAGTACAGAAGATCACCACTCCAAATCAATCTCAGGTCAGCAAAAATGCCAAAGCATAAACAAAACTGAAGATAAGCAAACCCATGTCACCAGGTTCGGGAAATTGAGATACTGGATGACAGATGGGAGTAAAGTATTTGACCCACTGTATGTCAAACCGGTGCTTTGATAGAGATGAGAACTCCAGTTCTGAAGTTAAGCGAAGGAAACCCCTTGCAAAAAGGCCATGAACTAGGACAGATTGAGATCTTGCACCGAAGAAATCCAGATATAGCAAGATGATCCATCACACTCCCCGTCTAATTAAGCAGAACATCGAATACTACTACATAGTAGGGGTTAAGTAGGTTAATCCGTAAACTGACATTAAGCTATGCTACTTCGAGAGCCCCATCCTTCTGTTTAAGTGTTACGAGTAAACTGACATTAAGCTACGTTACTTGGCGAGCCAATCCTCCTGTTTAGGCCCCATAACATGGATGGAAGGTAGCATAATACTTAACGTGCATCCCATAAAACCTCAGCTTACAATTAATGAGACCAAAACCAGTAGCAAAGCTCCACATAGATTGCCCAGTTAAAAGTACAAGTAAATCCTTGGATCTATAGTCAAATTAACGCCACTGGGAATAATGACCTAGTAGCTTAGACCAAATAAGCTTCCCCATAGTTTTTATTTGTATTTTCGATTTCTTAAGCATAGTTACAGATCCTCAAGTCATAAGCACATCAGGTTCTCAATCAACAGTTTTGAGCTTGCCTTGGCAATCGAATATTGTGATGGTCGTGTATTCACTGATAGAGGACCTTTACGAACGGGCCCCGACATTCTTCCAGCACCAAAGGACCTACCTGGTCCCTGGCCTCGACGGGCCCGACCTCTTCCTCGTCCTCTGCCTCTCTCTCTGTTCTTCTTGATGATGTCATCAAGAGCCATATCCACAGAAGTAGCCATGGTATTTGCAGTAAAGGTCAAATCCTTACGAACAAAAAGGAGGTAAACCTGTTGAGAGCGAAGAAAATCAGCACTGCGAATCAACAAGATCATATTAAAGGTTTACAGGTTATGGGGCGTTCATTCAACCTAATACCTACGTGATTAGTTCCTTTACGTCATCTCTCCCACAAAATAGAAAATTTGGGGGAAATTAAATCATCTAGAAAACACAGATCCGAAACCACCAGGCCCCTTCTCATATTAAAAAAAGAATCGACAAATGCCAAAGAAGAAAATAACTAATAAATCCGTAAGAAAACATAGTCAACGATAATCAATACAAAAATCACGAAGAAAACACAAATCGAAACCGCCAATTGCGAAACCGACACAAAAATCCACGTTTCTAACCCCAAAACAAAACCCTAAACAGACATCGGAATATCTGATAGTGTAGTCGATAGACAAATGGAAAACAGAAATTACCAGGAACAGGATCGGGAAATACCTGATGCAGATCGTAAAGTCGGAGAAATCCAAGAGAGAATCAAAGTAAATGGGGGATGAGATCAATAGAAGAAGGAGAAACGAGGAATAGATTTAGAGATTAAGGAGCGATTGAACTGGTATAATAAAGAAGGGCAACTTATGTAGGGGAACTGGAAGGGTTAGGGTTTATACAAGTTTGTCGTGTGGGAAGGGGAGGTTGTTTTATAAGGTGGAAACTTCGCTGTTGATGGTTTGGATAACTATCCGAAATCAAGTAAGGCGCTCGGAAGGGGAGCTGCGTTTTATATTAATTATATACATGAGTTAATAATACAAAATATATTTAAGTGAAAACAGCTCTTTAAATACTATATATTTCTTTATATTATATTTATCACTGTTGATAGTTCTTATATTGAGGTGCATTTTACTTTTGCTTGGGATATGGAAGCAGCCATGAGCCACCTCGTCTTCGACCGTCTTCTCCTCGAGGGATTTTAATAGAATGAAATATAATATAATATTATTATAGTATTTGAAAAGAGAATTTATGAATAATAAAATGGAATGAGAATGAAGAAAATATTTTTATATTACATCTCATTTTATCATAAAATGTAAAAATAAAAAATCTTCAATATTGAGGATTTATAATAAAATGTAAGATGATAAACAAATTTATATTATATTATACTATAAATTATTCATCTCTAAATAATATTTTATTATATTATATTATGAACTATTTCATCCTCCTAAACAACTTTTTTAAAATATTACATCAATTTATATTCTATTCCATTATAAATTATTTCATTTCATTTTATTTTATTCCATTAAAAATCTTACATCTAACCAAGCGTAGCCTTACATGACAACTTATTGTTTGTCTTGATTGTGAAAAATCTGCAAAAAAACAATGTCTGCGTACTTGAAAATTGCACCTATGCAGAACGCCATATTTATCATAGCCATTGTAACCATTGGATCAATCTTCTTATTTTTGTTGTTTTTTGATAGTCACCTAAGCTGCCACCACCATTACCCATTCTGACATACGTTTTGGATCGTGGAAAATCAAAAAAAGTTACAAATTTGAAACGATCGAGCATTTGTTTCTGTGCAAATGTTGTTTGTTTGGCGAGATCTCAAACAATAAAGGCTGGGGAGACCAGATTGAAGATGACGTTAACGATCCTAGTTGAGTGTGTCTGTCGTCAGTGACCACTAAGGAGAGACCTGACGACGGCGAGGGATGATGTTGTCATATTGTCACCATCTTTTTTGGTTCTCCCTTTCATCGGTGCAGTGTAAGATTTTTCCTGAAATCTTCCTACTGTGTCCATTTTATGGTTTAACCCATTAATCACGTAAACGCCCATACATCATCATTTTCATCTTCTGTGATGAGCAGAGATGATGAAGCAATGAATTATATATTTTTGAGTCCCTATCCTCAACTTCACGCAACAATCACTGGACACCACCGAGTTGTGGAGATCAGAAGCTAGAAGATTCAAAAAGTTTTGAAACATTACTAGACAGTATCGGTGTGATGGCTGGAGGTATTCTTCTGTTATGCTTTCGTTGCTGAATATTGTGAATAGCATGCATGTATATTGTTTATATGTAAATGGTCTTGTGTTTTAAGATGTATGCTTGAATTTTCATTTGGTATCAGAGGTACCGTGCCTCTACCTTGCATCTGAACTGTTTGAGAAAATATTCCTCTGATGTGTTCTGTTTCTCATTTTCATTTATGTCGTATGAGTTGAGCATATGTTGTTGAAAATTCTCGACATTTGTGTACATGATGGACATCAGAATTGTGTCTTGGTACTCCATATTGCACCCACTAGTGACACGACCTTGAAGGGAGGAGGGACAACAATGATGGTGCACGGAGGCCTTCAAACAGCGCTAGCCATACAATGTCGTATGGTTTGTTTCTGGCATCTTATGCTCCTCAGCTCGTCGTCATCATCCCATCACCGCCATCCTCGGCTTTTCGGCGATTGTCGTGCACCTAGTTGCCATTGGGTTAGAGCCGGATCACGCCGACCCGGCTGTGGGTTGAAGATGATGATATATCACATTTTTTAAATTACTAATTTATTAATTCATTAATTCTGTTAATGTTAGTAATTGTTGGGTTAATCAAGCATCTAACCCATTTTTATTGTGATTTTGATTATAAAATCATTTTTTGGTATTAATATTTTATGAACATTAA
>JAOSBK010000205.1:10026554-10040993 GCA_027568895.1 Erythroxylum shatona | reverse complement strand
ATATACATGAGATATACATGAATGACACGTATCCTATTTAAGTCATTGTCATCGTCGCCATCATCAACCCTTAGTTGAAGTTTCGCTGAAGCGTGAAGTTTGAAAAAGTTTAATAATATACAGTCTTACCCTTACTTAGTAAAGAGACAATTTCGATCAATGTTTTAAAAACTAGACTAGACATCGAACTGGTCAAATAAAAAGTTTAAGATTTAAAGGTTCAACCGACACTAAACCGGTATATAATAAATAAGAAATAAAATCAACTTTTTAATTTGATTTAATTTATTTTAATAAATAATAACCTTATTGTTAAAAATTAATCAATTTATTAATTAGTTAGTTGATTTTTATAAATTAATCAACTTTTTAATAGTCTTTTTAATTAAAATTTAATAAATAAAACAGTCTCTTTTAATTATATTTTAAAATTTTTAATTTTTAATCTTTAACCGATTTTATAACAGTATAATATTAATTGAACTTTTTAAAAAATTTTCATTCAGTTTTTAAAATATTAAAAAAATTTAAAATTTTCATTACAAAACATTAAGAAAGAAAGAAAGTGAAACATTCATCAAAATAAAACCAATCAATCTATTTCTGGCCAAATAGTTAAATCCAACAACATATTAAGAACTTGACCTTACCCACCGACAGAGAGTAACCATGACCATCTAACATTATTTATCAATTACCATCATTGTGAGCGTGAGGAGATAAGCTCATCTTTTTTCTCTATTTCCTTAATATTGTCTTGGAACTTGTCCCAAGTTGGACACTCCTACTTTCCAACGTATTACTCTGTCTATCGCGTAATAGGCTAAGCTTGTTGCCTTGTTCCTTACAATCTTAAACCAACAAATACAAATTAAGCTTCTTCCGCTTTTCAATCTACCCACATGAGCAGAAGAAGTCGTCCAATGTCTACTGTTTAACTTCAAACTCTCTGTCTAAGAGCGTCTTTGCACAACCAACTTGGTCAAGGCTGTAAAGTCGAAAAAGTCGATGGAACCGATTGTTCTTGGGCAAAAGATTAAATCTTTTTAACTGTTCTTGAACTGTTTATTGAACTTCAAATTTTTCCTTCTGTTCATCATCTCTGTTTTGGCTTTAATTTTTGCAGTCTTTATTTTCTGGTTCCAACTGATCTATTTGCTCAGTCTACTCTCACTCTCCTTTTTTTTAAGACGAATTTTTGGGTTGGACCAATTTGTCAAAAACCAACCGATTCTCTGATAAATCGAACTATTTTTATACATGAAAATTATTAGATGAAACCGAACCGAACAATTTACCTGTTCAAATGGTTACTGGTCGAACTAGTCGATCTAGTCTTGTTTTTAAAACTTTAATTTTAATAGACATTTAAGTCATATTAGATAAAAATAAAAAATCTAAAATCCCTTAAAAAATGTTCCCAATATTCTAGTAAGTTAACAAAATAAAAATATTTTTTAAATTAAATTGAAAGTCGTAAAATATGAAAATACAAACCCAATTTGAGCTAGCAACTCAGTTATTTTTATTTGGACCTTTTTATTACTGGTACTTTTACTTTATCTGTCCACGTCAATTTATTATTACCATAAAAAGTTACAGCCTCTGGCTCCGTTTTTGACTCTGCCAAGAATTATTGTGAAACTAATGATACTTTCATAGGGTGAATTTGTTTCCAATCACAGTTCCAACTACAAAACCATTCATAATTCCACTCTCAATAGAAGGAAGACCTTATTTTTTCTTCCTTAATTGTTGGAGATTCAGTCTTGGAATCTCTGCCTCTTTTGATACCTGAATTTCTCATTTTATGAAATGTTCTTAAATTTCAAATGGTGTCAACCTGACCAGGTTACCATGAAGGACTTTCTAGCTGATTATATGAGACATTTAAGTGCTCAAAGAAAAGGGAGCTGTATCAACTAGGGTGGGATCTTTCCTACAATCATACCCAACGATTTAATGTTTGGCAAGCCTATATAATGAGGGTGGTTCTGCGTATCAATAACTCTCAAAACTTGAGATCATAATAGGAATGTTAAAGGAGCTCGACCTGACTTAATTTCAGCTCGGGTTGACTTGACTATAGGTGGAGGTTGGGCTGACCATAGATCACGGGTGGAGGTGGGGCGGGCAACCGGTCGATCCAACTCAACTTGTGACTCGACTGTTACTTCAAAAATGACATTGTTAAAAATAACATCACTTTTGACTTTTAAAATATATATATATATATAGTAGATTGGGTTGGCTTGACCCGCCCGTAATTTGACCGGGCCATTTGTCAATCTATTTCAGCCTATCAAGCCACAGGCCACCCCAGCTTAGGCAATATTGGGCATAGCCAAAAACAGTCCGAACTTGATTCGACTCGTTAAGATCTCTAGATTGTAATCAATAGCAAAAGAATGCAATGTTTGAAATATTGGAAGTACATGTTTTTGGAGATTTTGGTTGTAAATTTTTAATTTTTATTTAACGTATAGTCACATGATAAATTTATTAACGTGATATGTCACGTCAATATCATCTTAAGAGTCAAACAACAATTTTTAATACAAAATTAAAATGTTATAACGTTATTTTTTAAAATATGATTTAATATTGTATATTAATTAAAATTTTCTTTTTTATAATTTGACCTTTAAACAATAGTGAAATTTCAAATTACTGTAATATTAATCATTTGGTATAAGATATTCAAAATTTTAATGTTGATAACACTTTTTTAGTTGAGGATATCAATAGAATAATTATTCTATTTTGATATTGAAATTTAAGTTTTTAAGATTGACTACTACCATTCTATATATATGTATATATACATACATACATATATATAGACCTTTTTGAAAGTTCGGTTACTAATATGTTTACTTCGATTGTGGGTAATGTATTTGGGTTCAAAACCCTACACACTCTATGCATGGAAGATTTGCAAATTCTTAAAGCTTATTCTAAAACTTTCCAAGGCTCGCTTCATGGCATAAGTTCTAGTATAAGGTTTTAAATTTCTGAATCTATTCCCTTTTCGTTATTTATGAGTCATCGATTAGCCTTTGAATTTAGAAAGAATACAAAACTAGTATAAGAAAGAGTATACGAATGAATAAAAAAATATTGTTTCCGGATGTCTTAATTGCTCAAATTTGAAGAAATTTCCTCTTCATCTGCGTATGCGCCATTGGATTGTTGTTGCATATTCAGCTCCTGTTGCAGCTGCTACTGCTATTTTCTTGATCTACTCGAATGGTCAAGGAAGCTTTTCTGATGGGATGCTTCTAGGAATCTTTGGTACTTTCAACTTTATGATTGTATTCCAGGTTGAGCACAACATCCTTATGCACCCATTTTACATGTTGAGCGTAGCTATATATAGAGTTCTACTTTATTATCTGAAATGGAATAGAATAGAAGGGGAGATTCATTTAATCATAAACAGTAAAAATAAGTTACCTTTTATTTAAGGAGTATATGATGAAATTTAAAATGATAAATAACATTTCACTATATCACATTATGATTTCTTCTTTCAAACAATATTTCATTATATTACATTATAAGTTTTTCTATCTCTCTAAAACAATAAATTTCTAATATTATATCTATTTACATTCTATTTTATTATGAATTATTTCATTTTATTCAAAACCTTGTGTCTAACTAAATATAGGTTACGATAAGGATGTTTTTCTTGGTCAGACTTTAGGCTATTTTTTGGGGGTTTGAACCTTATCTATTTAGAAATTCTAATTACTACTTGTTGACTTAAAATTGGACCAAGCAGTTTTTATCAACTGGAGCCACAAGATATATATGTTTGTCAAACTTTCTTTGTAGAGTTGCAACTTATATTTGATAATGTGATTGTTCCTTATTTAAAAGGTATTGATTACGAATGTTATGATTATGAAATAAGTTTTTTTTTCCTCATTTATTTATATGGGCAACTCCTATTTCCAATTAAGTTCACTACGCCAAAGTTATAGAAACTTGGCTTCAGGGTAGATTGTAGTCCACTGTGAATTCCACAGTGAAAATTATGGCTAGCAATCCGTATCTCATTGTTAGTTTCGTTTTCAGTTCAGTGCTTGTGGCCATATTCTCCTTTTCATTAAGATTTTTATTGATTTGGACGGTTTGGTGGAGGCCAATGCACGCACTTATGACGTTCAGTAAACATCCAAAAAGACGAGAATCTTTGCCTTTCCGCAAGTTGATGAAGTAAGTTTTGAAGGAAAGACGTCTTCTGAGAAGTTTCGTAGAAGGAACCCAGTGAAGAGTGGTCCGAGTGATATAATTCAGGTGCAAACATGAGAATCAAATGAAGACCAGTAGCAAGGTTTTGTGGAATTAATATTTGGCCTACCAACTAATGTAGATTGTGAAGTATGGTCTACCATCTGGTAGCAAGATCTGTTCCCAACTTTCCAATATTTAACAAACACTAACGAACCTGCAGTAGAAGACAAATTAAAGCAAATAAGACCCTTTTGATCATAAACTTAATGGCCCTTTTATAGGATTTAGCATCAAGCGACCGTCTTTACTGTCTGTCCCCTCGCTCTCTTAGTTGCTATGCTACCGACAGGATTCAATTTGTCTTTCGGTCTTTTCCAAAACTTAGCCACAAATAGGATTAAGAAACAAGTCTGCGCGTAACTACATAGGGAAAAAGGTGATTAAAAGATAAAGAACTAATGGACCAAAGTTGAAAGTAACTATCATAAGTACAATGATTACCGGTAGTTTTCCCCCATGATCTCCTCAAGTCCAGAATCTTAACCTGCCTCATATTATCGGCAACAATTTCGCGTACGACAAATTATCCAAGTGGAAAATATTAACAATCCCTGCATGATCGTGTTCTACCCGAAACCCCATTAAACAAACCTAAAAAAGAAAGATCAAGGAAAACGAGCAGATCTTGTTGGACTCTTTTGCTTAACTTTGTAAAAAGAATCTAAGCGAGTACACGCATAACACTTTCTACGCCCCACAAAGTCAATGCACCGTCTGTCCTCGTGGATCTGCTTCTTTGGTAGCTCGTATGCAGGCCGCAACTTCCTTGGAACATTCATGGAGATAGACATCGTTGCATTTCCTCATGTGGGCAGTGGTGCCTTTTTCCTTCCTTGGTAGCTTTGGCTTGGTTTCTCAGTGGGTGGTGAAGTCTCGAGAATTGGGTTGATGAAAGCTGACGCCTGACGAGGACTGACCTTAGAACTCGGGTACGCGTAAGATTTTTCTCTCCCATTTATTTTTGAGTTAAATGCGTAAAACTCGAAATGGTGGTTGCTTTTGCCTCTCTCAGTAACGTGTTCTAAACTTGAAAACTGAAACTGTCAAGCTTTTACACCTGCTTCTTATGTCGTGCCAGAAACTATGGACTCAATCTTCTGGATTTTCCAATCAATTCTGTTTGAAATTATCGTAAAGAGATTTCCTTTTTCTTTTCTGTTATTGTTGTCGTTACAATGGCGGCAACTGATCATTTGAAGTTAATATCAACTTGAGACAAGGCCGTCTGAGGTTTCAGGCAATTGTTTATGAGTTTTGATTAGGAAGTCCTCGAATTATGTCTATTTGCAATGGGAGTTTTCTCTTGAAATTGATTTTGTAACCATCTTGACTTGGCATAGTACGACTCCGTCACAGATCATGTATAGGTCATTTTTCACTTGTGATGATTCGAAAGGAGTTGAAGAATATGCGGCGATTATAAAATCCAAGAGTGGATCGAAGAAAATGGAGTCTAATATTGAAACTCTTGAAAAACAAAGGTTTCCTAACCGATCTTTGCCATGCAAGTCAGAGAAAGAGAAGATGCTGATGCTCTCTAAAGGGGGTAGAGAAGAGTGTCATAGGCATAGTCCAAGTTCATTTCAGCTCTTGGACGTCTTCAAAGAAAATCAGAAGCTGGATCACGTGATTGATTCCTGGTCTAGGGGGCTGACATATGATGGCCAATTTAAAGATATCGAAGAAGAGTTGCTAAAAGGAACTTTTGATCTACAGGAGTCTTTGATCATGCTCGGAAAGTTGCGAAAAGCCTCCAAGTACATGGCTCAGTTGAAGACAAAACAGAATGGGAAGTCACAAAAAGAAAGAATTCACGAAATGGGGAGTGCAGGGAGACATACTTTTCGATCTACAGATCAAAACTACTCGATAAGACTTCAAAGGCCACATACGTCGTCTGATGTGTCTTCGAGGGAATTCATTAACGAGGTTAGAAAAGCAGTTAGAGACAATCTTGCTGGGGAAAATCGTTCTTCAAATGCAACTTCTGCGGAGAAGCCTTATCTTGAAGAAAGAAAAAAAAGGGCAGCTTCAACAAGTTCAAGCCAATCGTCGGTATTTCGACCCAACAGCAGTGAATCCCATTTTCCTTTCAGATTGCAGACAGCGCAGGAGGTAAAAGGTCCAAATTTAATTGCCAAGTTGATGGGTCTTGATTGCATGCCTCAAACCCGTTTGGAAAGTGAAAAAAACCTGAGGAGGGAGAGGACAGTTTCTGATATTGAAATGCAGAAGAAAAGGAAGCCTCAAGCCACGATTGCAAAGGTTGAGTCTGAGAAAAGGTCATTAACGGAAGTGCTTGAATCCGTTCAACATAAGGGACTACTAAAAAGACGTCTTATCAAAGAACTTACTTCCCTTTCTTATCATTCCATTGATTTCCATTCTCAATATAGCTCGGCTAATGATATTCTACCTATCGTACTAATAAAGCCTCTGCCTGTTGAATGCTTGGAATCGGAAGAGGAACTCGCTTCTATGCCTTGGGAAGATATAGTCTTGAACACAAGGATATTGCCTGCAACGACCGAGGTGCAAAGAAGGACATCAACGCAATCTGATAAAGGATCTTTAAATTTTAGCAAGAACGACCGCAAGACAGAAACTGAAGAGACTTCAGCCAGAAGGCACATCCAGGAAGAATTAGCTGAAGAACATTCGTGGCTTGTTGCAAAACCAAACGAGAAACGTGTAAAATTGGTTAACAAGAAAGTAAGGACTGTATCAGCCAACAGCAACGGCAAAAAATTGGAATCAGATGTGTATCTGACACAGAGGTTTATCCACGACGAAGGGCCCAAGGATCCAAAAGCAGTTGCCAGGGCAAAAGAGAAAGTAGCTGGGACAAAATTAAAGGCCTCCAAGAAAATGAAAGCTTTGATTCCCCCTACTCACCAACAGGATGGAGCAGAGAAAACACATACGAAAGTTGACAAGATTCAGAAGGATATCAGCAACAAGAAGATAGTAGAGCAAAAGGAAATTGTTAAGCGCAGAAGTTCTTCAAGATTTCGAGGTCAAGCTAAGCCGACTTCTATAAAACAGAGAAAGCCCGAAATTGGATCAGTCATTACCAAAACAGAAACTCCACAGCTGCACAGAAAGACCCCAAATGCTATCTCAAGACACATAATGAGAGGTGGAATTCACGAATGCAAATATCACAAGACCAAGGACAAGTCACTCAGTGAAGTTAAACCAGCTAAACAGGACGTGAGTCTTCTACTTCTTTCTGAGAATTATAGTGTAATTCGTATCTGGGTATGTCTTGATGTACAAGAGTCTTGCTTTTGTATATCCACATTTGACTTGCTCTAAAAATCTAACCAAGTACTGAATACAAACTTACCTTGTCTATAACTTCGTGCAGACTGCTGATTCAGTGTGCAAAGGAGATGCCAAGGCCACTGATCCCACATTCTGTAATGACTCCTTTCTGGAAATAAGCAATGACACGCCCGCAGATAACTTATCGAAACAGACGGAAGCTAATGTCTTGACAATTCAGACAGAAGGTAATCCCTTTCAGGATACATTAATATCTGTTCTACTAGTGATAAAACTAAATTTGATGTAAGATTTCACCTGACACACGTGCATTTGTCAGGATTGCATCCCTCATTCATTTATTTTTAGCTTGGACTAGGCATAACTTATTGTTTGCAGTTCTTCTAAGTACATTTCTCAAGGCCCAGTATAACCTACTGTCTTTTCCTATCCTTATAGAGCATTGCAGTGACAATCGGAGTTCTCTCTGTAACTTTTCTATGCTGAATTGTGATAATGATAATTATGCTATACCCAAGTATTCAGAAGAAGCTGATGGTCACGTCGATCATATTGGAAACAGAACAAGATTCAAAAAGGAATCCCGTCTGAAAGATTTACTTATGAACAATTCTTCTTTTCTAACTCAAGCAGATGAGCTTTTTCATCTAAATTTGGGTCGCTGTGATGTTGTAACAACTACTACCACCAAATCGGGGGAAACAGAGATGAGACTGTATTTAGATTATGCAAATGAATTCATTGGACGCAGAAACCTCAAAGATTCACAAGTAAGACATCCTCTGCTTCCATCTTATGTTGGAGGTATCAGAATCCCTTTCACATTAGATTGGTTGCTGGATGAAGTTTGTGATGGAGTTAAGACTCTTGAAAGCTACTGCGAGCCTGCGCGCAGCAACCTTCATGGCGATGATCTGTTTGCAATGTTGTATAGAGATTTATGGTGCAAAGAAGTGGTGGGTGAAGTGTGGGATTTAGGCTGGAGGAATGAATTTTCTGCCATGGAATCTGAGCTGGCAGTGAATGATTTAGAGAAATTAGTTGTAGGTGAATTAATTGAGGAGCTGTTTGAATAATCTTGCGCTTTAACGTTTCATGTCATTATCAGTTCCTGGAAATGATCGACTTTGTTGGTACAAAAACTTCAGGTATGGAAAGGATTACGAGCACGTCAGACACTTTTGACGGTAGGTCCTGTAATTTAGAAGGATTACGAACATAGAAGGCCACCTGTAATTTAGAACATGACCAAAATCACAAGTTTCTTGGTACTTTTCTTCAATTATATACATAAATATTTATTAGATGGCAATTGCATTTGTAGCCTTATATTCTTGTTTATCATATTCTTATATTCACCAAACCCGTACACTTGCATCGTTAGTATACCTTAAATTTGGGTCGCGCGACAGAAGTGTCAGGTCAAGTTGCTAGTTGCTAGTTGCTAGTTGCTAGGAGCGACCCCTGGGGTCATTAACTGACAAAATTCAATATTACTAATATCATACTAGCTTCAGCGTTAGATTTAGTTTTGATAAAATACTGTACTAATGCGGTAAATATTGAATACTATTTTGAGTAATTTTAAAAAATTATAAAAATTGTCCCTCAATATATTATATTATATAATTTATGATATCTCTAAAAATCATAACAATAAAAATTTGAAATAATAATAATCTATTTATTTGTATTAATATTACTTTTCAGATACTTTACATGTAAATAATATAAAACCAAATCATTTAATCATTATATGAATATAAAATTAAGGATAAATAAAGTACTTAAAATGTTACAATTTTATTATATAATAAATAACAATTACATCAAAATATCAAATAAAAAATAAAGATCTATGGCTCTCTAAGTATTAAAATAAGAGTTTATACTAAGGAAACAACTAAGTAACACTTCCCCATTTTTTTCGCCATCTTTTGTGCTCTTTTTCGGCCTCATTCTACCTCACCGCTTTGTTCTTGCTCCTTCCTCTTTGTTAGAATTATATAAAGTCAAAGTCCGACAGTTAGTTATAGTTAGTTATGTTCGTTATTTTTCATTTTCAAGACAATTTGTATAAATACTCTTATTCTGTTACATGAAATGTACTTTTACCTTTCTTCAATTTAGCTTTTTATTATGGCATCAGAGAAAATATTTCCGCTTCTCTAGTTTTTGTAGATTCTTTTTAAGATTTCCAAGTTTTCTTGTTTTTTTCTTCGCAAACAAAAAGAAACTTTGTAGTTTCTTATCCCTGTTCTTTGCCTATTCTTTTCTTCTTTCTCTAATTAAGGTTTAATTTTATGGCTAATATCAATTCCTGGATAGCTAATAATACTTCTGCTTCAACTCAAAAGCCAAAAGAAAATCCTTCCAGTCCCTATTATCTTCATGCGAACGAGAATCCAACTTTTGTTTTTGTTTCTTCGGTTCTAACTGGACCAAATTATCACTAATGGCAGGGAGCCATGAATATGTCGCTTCTATCCAAGATCAAACTCAGCTTTGTAGATGGATCGATTTCGCAACCAACTTCAACAGATCCTTTGTTTGTTCCTTGGGAAAGATGCAACAATTTGGCAATTTCTTGGTTCATTCATTCTGTCTGGCCTTTTATTGTGAAATCTATAATTTGGTTGGATTGTACCTGTGAGATTTAGGATGATCTTAAAGCTAGATTTGCTCAAAGTAACTCTTTTCGTATATGTGATCTTCAACTTGAAATCTATACTTGTCAATAAGGAATTCTTTCTGTGCATGAGTACTTCACTAAGCAGAAAATCTTGTGGGATGAATGCAAATGTTGCGTCCTATCGCATCCTGTTCTTGTGCTCCTCAATGTTCATATGGTCTTTCCAAGAACATTAGGAAATTTCATGAAAATGATCAGGTCATGGTTTTTATTAAAGGACTGAATGAAACCTATTTGAATGTGAAATCACAAATTCTATTGATGGATCCCTTGCCTTCTTTGAATAAGGCATTCTTTTTGGTTATTCAACAAGAAAAGCCTTTGGCTTATGACATCAGTGCCTTAGCTATTAAAGGTACTAATGTTTCTGCACATAGAAAGTTCTTTAACAATTCAACACCACCTATATGCATACATTGTGGAAAGGAGGATCATACCATTGACAGGTGTTATAAGAAGCACGGATATCCTACCAATATGAAGAATTCCAAGAAGCCTTCAAATCGAGTTTATGCTAATGCTGTGGAAACTGATGACACTAGTTCTTAACCTGTTGTTCATCATCACTCTGAGGCTTCATAGGATCAAGCTTTTTCATTTCAGTTTACCAAGGATCAGTATGATTAGTTGATACAGTTGCACAAGGACTTTTGTCTACTTCTCATCATATTAATGCAGTGCTTTGTCGAACTATATACAGTCAAAGTCGACCTCAGGTTTGTTTCCTTCAAATTGTGAGATTGATCTACATATTTCTTTAAATATTTCTACAAAAAATCATTCTCATTGTAGTGATTGGATTGTTGATACTGGTGTTACAGACCATGTAGCTTGTTCTTTAGCATTTTTCCATTCTTGTAAATTAGTTTACAATGTTTATGTGAATCTCCCTAACAAGATGAATTCCAATGTTGTTTTATCTATTTCACATGTTGCTATCGTTAGTTTTGTTACTTGTAATAAAGAAACTTTAGTACTGTGGGATACTAGGCTAGACTATCTTTCTTTTTTTCGATTGAAATTGTTAGTTCCTTCTGTTTCTAATATTGAACCTTGTGAGATATGTCATATGTTAAAGCAGAAGAGATTACCATTTCCTACTGATACTTCTGTTAGCAATGCCATTTTTTATTTAATTCATGTTGAAATTTGGGGAGACAACTATGCTCCTACTTTTAAAGGACATAGGCACTTTCTCATTATTATAGACGACTTTAGTAGGTTTACTTGGATATTACTAATGAAACATAAATTTAAAACACGAACAATCATGCAAAACTTCATTTCTTATGTTTCTACTTAATTTATCGTGCTGTCAAGGGTGTCAGAAGTGACAATGGGCAAGAATTTAATGTTCCAGTTTTTTATGAATCAAAAGGCATAGTTCATCAGACATCCTGTGTTAAGACTACTCAACAAAATAATGTTGTGGAAAGCACATTTTAAATGTGGTAAGAGCATTAAGATTTCAGGCTAAGTTACCTATATCTTTCTGGGGTGAATGTGTTTTGCATGCCATTTTTTTGATCAATAGAATAATAACATATCAACTTTTGAAGCAATATATTCTAAAGCACCAAATTTAGATAATTTGAAAGTCTTTGTCTGCCATGCTTTTGCTTCTAATCATTCTAACATTAAAACCAAGTTTGATTCCAGGAGCATCATTAAAGCAAGCTCCACTGTCTTGAAATATAAGAATAGATGAGTATTTCAAAAGGAATGGTATTGCAAAAAGCCCACATGAGTATGCCTTATGCACGAAGAAAAATCAAGATGGAGATATCATAATTATGTGTTTATATGTGGATGATATGATCTTCATAGGAAACGATTTGAATATGTTCAGTTATTTTAAGAAAGCTATGACTAAAGAATTTGAATTGACAGATATTGGTGAAATGTCATACTTTCTTGGAATCAAAATAAAACAAATGAGAGATTGTCGCAGAAGAACTATGCGGAACAAATTCTGAACAAGTTTAGAATAAAAGATCGCAAGCCAATGGCTACCCTAGTAGGAACAGGTGTAAGATTGAGAATGGATTGAAATAGAGAGTTGGCAAACCTGACATTGTTCAAGAGTCTAGTTGGAAACCTGAGGTACTTGACTTTCACACGCTCAGATATTATATATACATTTGGATTGGTCAGTAGATATATGGAGAAGCCAAAGTAAGATCACTTTATTGCAGTAAAAAGAATTTTAAGATATATTAAAGGTACAATAAATCATAGTCTATTTTATACACATTCTCAAGATTTAAAGTTTATTGGTTATTCAGATAGTGATTATGGTGGAGACTTAGATGATGAAAGAGCACATCTGGATATGCATTTCACATTGGATCAACAATATTTTCATGGTCATAAAAAAACAATAAATAGTTGCTCTATTGACGTGTAAAGCCGAGTATATCACTGCAGCAGCATGTACATGTCAAGCAATATGGTTAAAGAATATTTTGAGTGAGTTATATCATCCATAAGAAGGTCCGATTATAATATACATTGACAAAAAATTTGCTATATCACTTGCAAAAAATCCAGTGTCCCACAGCATAAGCAAACATATAGACATAATATATCATTTTATTCGAGAGTAAGTGAAAGATAAAACTGTAGAGCTCATTCATTTCAAAACTGAAGATCAACTTGTGGATATTTTTACAAAGTCATTGAACACTGATGTATTTCACAAACTCAAAGAAAAGCTTGACATGCAAAGTCAGGTTTGATGGGGAGTGTTAGAAGTCAAAGCTGATGATATTCTTGATTCTTGTAGAGGAAAGAAGATAAAATCAACTTATATTATTAGTTGTGCTAGTGTAACTTCATTTATTATAGTGGTGTTTTAGTTTTTTTTGGGATGTTAAAGTCCTTTGATGGGTATAAAAAGGGTTGTAAGGGTAGTGTTTTAAGAGTGAAGAAAAGAGTAAGAGAGCCAAGTTTGTAACATTGTTTTCCTATCAATATATATATTGATGCTTGTTTTCTAAAACCTTGTATGTATATATTTTTTTCCCAACCTTGCTTAATGCATGACCTCCCAGAGCTGTGACTGGAATCTTATCCACTCTAGCAGTCAATGGCCAAGTCCCTTTTGCCAAGCCCAATGGTGAAGTCTTACCAGTTAATAATGGTGTTCTAGTACTAACAACAACAACAACGGTATAATCAACAAAAACAACCTCCCTTTCCTCATGGGACTCGTTGGAAATACACCCAATATGATTCAGAAGAGTGGAAACAACATCAATGGTGGATTCGGGATTAACCCTGCTATAAACGGTATTTAGATTCCTTTAGGAATCAACATTTAGAAGCTAATGTTCAGGATATTGACTGTCATTAACGATGAGAGTTAATAGAGGGCTACAAGCTTGGTTTAGCCCTGATTGGTAGGCCACAAGGGTTTTATGTCGCAAGTTTTGCAGATGGTATCAGTTAGACCATGGCTTTCACAACCATGTTTGAGGAGGGTGGTTATGCTGATAGCATCAGCTTCTTTGGAGTCCATGCACCGAACATCTATTTCAGGGTCTCAACTCGCAATCATGGGAGGCACTAGAAACCATGTCAATGCCAAAGGGTTTGAAATTGTTAAGACATTCTTAGGAATAAATCGTCACGATATTGATGGTTTTGAGACTCTATTGCTGTTAACTATATATTTTTCTAACTAGTGTGTTTCCCTCTCTGCAGGAAATTCCTGAAACTATTGAGAAATCTGTGTTTATTATACTTGTCTCTGTTATGGAACTCTCTCTATACAATTGAAATTTGTAACACCCCACTCCCGCGTGACCCGAACCTGACATCGATGGTGATATCCGAGTCCGTGCCCTGCGAGGGTGGCGTGCTACATCACTAAGTCGAAAATCAGTATAAATTTTTTTTTGAAACACAAACATGCACAATGCGAAAACAATGAATATACACAATTATCGGTAATATCAATGATCACGAGGTTCCTTTTATAAATACAAAATAATTCAGTCTGTTGACTTTACAACATGACCTAATCATTTGTACACAAATTCAGAAAAATACAATTTTTATCAGACACTAATGCAGACGCGAACTGATCCCGACCACTTCTCTCACTCACCAGCGGATTGCTATACGCCCGTTGCCTAACGGGGTACTCTTCTGAG
>JAOSBK010000205.1:10005159-10022579 GCA_027568895.1 Erythroxylum shatona | reverse complement strand
CAGAGGGGAGCCAGTGATCAATCATCAGCTGAACAATCTAGAGTGTGTGAAGACTCCTTGTGCGCAGAAGTGTACAGACTACGTAGGAACCTGAGGGATCTTGAGGTTCCAGATTTACATCCTCTAGGCTCTTGGGGTGGGATCGTAGGGGCTTAGGATTAGTCTGGCTAAGCCAGGATACCTAATGTAAAAAAAAAAAAAAAGAAAAAAATGTCTGAGAAAAATGTCAGATTAGAAGAGAAAGAGCTATGGAGTTTTCCAGGGAAGAGACAGAGTACCCTGAAGAGAAAGTAAGGCAGCTCTTGAATCAAGACAAGGATGTTACAGGAATCTCACCATCACACAAGGTCCCTAAAGCTCTCTTTCTTCGGCTGCAGGAAAACCAGCTAGAATCAAACCATCAGAAGATATGGAAAAAAGAAGAAAGAAATTCTCACAAGAAAACTGAAAGGAACATCCTGTAATTGGATTGGAGTTTCCTACCGCACAAAATCAAAAGCAAAGCAAAAACAATGAAATGAAACATGGAAATAATCAAAGGATCAGTTTTTTTTTTATGGATGTACTGACTACTGAGCATGCAAGAACTAAATGCTGAGGCTTGAGAAATCAGGAACAAGAATGATAGATATAAAAAAGGTTAAAAGCATGGAACTACTCATGTTTCAGTTCTGACCATCATCTGGATAACAGAAGGAAAGAGAGTGGGAGCTAAGATATCAATCGTTTTCAATCCAGATCTTCATACATCATCAAAATATTTCTTTTGCGGACATCACTTACACCTTCGCAGATACTGCATATATATACACTATCATGCAGTACGTAGAAATATTCAGTTTACAAGCATCAGATAGTGAACTTTTGAGAGAAAGAAAGGGACTATACAGCTATACTTGCGTACCTTTGGCTCACAATTTGGTGACTAAACCAAGAAAAAAATTCCTGTTCTGAAAGATAGAGCAGAGAGTTCTCAAATTTGTAGGACTAAAATGGGTTTTTCGCTGAGAGACCGACGGAGAAGACAAGAAGCAAAAAATGGTAGGTATGGCTTCAGCGTTGTTTGTTGACGAAGAGAAAAGCAGAGACATGGCTTGGAAGACGGTGCAGAGAAGCCAAGATTGAAACTTCAAATTAATTTTGTCTTAAAAAGGTTATCTTATCAGAAAAAAGATAGTGAAAGGGGTCTGCTGATCTGCTCCTCTTGACGGTTGCAATCCATCTTCTCAAAACGTGAACCGAGCCTTTTTGGCATCAGCATTATTTCGCGCGTCTGTCTACATATTAAAATTGGAAGTGTCAATTCTGAGCTTCTGTCGATAACAAATCCATAAAGAAAGTAACGCTTGCAGGCTTCAAACTGTTGATTGATTACAAACTTATCTGGACCTTTTTTTTTTTTTAATTGGATAAGAAACAAAGAATAAATTAACGCCTTAACAAGGAAATTGACCACTCATCATTTTGAAGCAACAATCGCAATCTTAGAATTGGATTGTCCCAGAGGACTAAACTTTGTCCACTCGTCGATTTTGTCTTAACTAGGAAATCTGCAAATTGGTTGCCTTTACGAAGTATATGAGAAAGAGAACAAGACCAATCACGAGTAAGCAAGCTACGAATGCCGCCGATAAGACTAAAATATGGATGAGTAAGTGAGCAAGAGTTATTTACCAAATGAACTGTCTCCTACGAATCAGATTTCACTAGCACTTTTCGATGATCATGATCCCAAGCTAAATGTAATCCATGTTGAATAGCTTGCAACTCAGCATTGAGGCTGGTGACGTGGCCAATAAACCTCGTAAATCCCATTAACCAATAAGTACGATTATCGCGATTGAGACCTCCAAAATCAGCGTCGCTAGGATTGCCGCAGGAGCTATCATCCACATTGATCTTCACAAACTCAGTCGGAGGGGCACACCAAAAAATCCATTTATCCTCCCTGTGGATGCAATGGTGGAGAGAAAACGTGTATGTCATAAAACAGTCCCACTCAAGATTTGTGTGCTACCGAATTTATACAATAGTTGATATAGTGTTGCGTTGAAACATCGTTTGGTTCCTTGCACATCAAATAATTCAGGCACCAATTAGGAACTTAAGAACACACTTAGGGATAAGGTCGGATCCAAAGCATACATATCTATACAATCATCCATATTACATCGAAAAAAGGATTCACCAACATCAGCAATTAGTATGAACGTGGTACATGTTAATAATTCTGTTTATAAAAACCAATAATATGTTTGACTGTATATATTTTTAATAGTCATATTATTACTATCTCAAAATCTGAAGAACATCCAAAGTTAAAAGTTTAGACATTTCGGACAAGTTAAAGAAAAATGCTGGCAACAAAGACCACAATAGAGACAGTAGAGCCGAACTCTTCCGCCTAAATAACTCTATGGGCTAGCCCACCAAACCTGAATGGTCAGTCAAGTAGCCGTGCTTTTCTGACTCCAACAAACGCAGAAAAGGGAAAAGAGTAAGGACTAAGGAAAAAGGCAAAAACAAATGTTGGGCCGAAGAGAAAAGATGATTTTGTCATCATAAGACCACGTTTTGATGCAAATTAAATTGGAACAATAAGCAAGGCGTCTTTGGTAAATGATTGGTCAGAATAAGAGGTATTTATTTGTTTAATTATGCCAAATTGTTGATAATTATATTTAGTAATTAGTTGATTAAGTTGACATATTGAACTCAATCTATTGCTTTCTAAAATACTCATATGAGAAATGTTTTACTTCAACGACAGGCAAATTAAGAAAAAACAATTGTTTCTAAAAATTATTACAAATTATTCAAGTTGTCATCTTTTTTTATTAATTTTCTTTCACAAAATATCAACTGTATTAATATAAAGAAAAAAAGTAGAAGTAATAATAATAATAATAATTTTATTATTATTATTTTATTTTTATTATTATATGTTCTATATTTTTTATTATAGTTACACTTATTTTTTGAAATTAAATATCTAAAATTTAAATTCTTATGAAAATATTCAAATAAATACTAAGGTATAATACTCGTGTTCTTATAAACTTTTTAAAAAAAAATTCATACTCTCATAAATCATTTTATACATAAACAGTTAATATGAAACAACTAATTTTACCAAATATTTTTAAATAAACAGCTAATGTAGGGATGTCAAAATGAGCCCAATCTAGCCCGGCTATTACTTCAAGAATAATGTCGTTTTGTCAAAAATAATGCTGTTTTTTAAGTTTTTCTTTAAAAAAATGGTGCTAGGCTCATTGATATCTCTAAGATAATGTTATTCTTTGGTCAAATCAGTTGATATAATCTCCTATAAATTAACTATTGATTGCATCAGGTAATAACTATTGAAATTTACTGATTATGAAACATAATTGCCATATTAAGTTCAATATAATATATAATTAAAGAATTACAATTAAATTTATCTTTAAGTCCAAATTTTATCTGAATTTATTTATTTATTGTTAAATCTAATTTGATCCTAACCAGAATTAATTTAATAAAAATTATTATTTTAATATAATTAATTTTTATTTATAATTTTAAATTATATTATTTTAATTGATTGTATAAAAATAATACGTTTACTTTAAATTGCAAATTAAAAAAAGGACTGAACTGAAAGAAAGGAGATTTAAATTTCGCTTAATTTATTATAATTTCAAATAGAGTTTTTAAATTGATTTTACTCATGCAGTGATGATTCAAATAGAATTAGTATTGGGATAAATATTTTTATTTTTAATTTAAAATATAAAAACAACCGTATTTTATTTAAAATGATATTATTTTCATTAAAAAATTGTAAACAACTCAGGTAAAAGTTTTATCTGAAGCTTAAAATTTTTTATAATAATTTGAAAGTCGAGCATATTAAATTTTATGTTAATCCTGTCTACATATAAGTTTTATCTAAAATTTAAATTTTAAAAAATTAAAACCCAATCTAAAATTGAATGAACTCAACTTAAAATGAAATTAGATCATAATCAAGCTAAAAAGAAATGCTTTTTTGCTAGCGGCGAGAGACTTAGGGGGCGTTTGGTTTGAGGGTTTGGAAATGAAGGAATGGAATAATTGTAAAAAATAGTGTTTGCTTTGGGGTTTTCAATTCCAAGGGAATAGATTTATTCCATTAAGTTTGGGAATCTATTAAACCCTCCAAAGAGGATGGGTATCAAATTTTCATTCCAATCTAGTGGTTACTATTTATACCCCTCCCCACATAAGCAATTTTTATTCTTAATTATATTACTCATCACTCATCATCATCATCTTCATTATTATTATTATTATTATGGATGTGGTAGTTATTGTGGATATGGTAGTTATTAATACTTTTATTTATAATAACTATTAATAATTATCAAATGATGATTACATAACTCGTTAAATTAGATTTTTAATATTACTTTTACAAAATAAATTTTTATTTAATGATGACTATATTAATTATTCATCTGAAAATTTTAGTGCTAATGCATATGTGTAAATAGTAACGTCTCCAATGAAAAAAAAGGATAATTAACTCTAAAATGCTCAACTTTTTGAACTTTTAATTTAATATTCGAACTTTTAAATTTTTATTGAGTGACTAATTTTTTAAAATCTTAATAATTTAGTTTAAAACGTTAATTTTTGATGATGTAGTCAATAGATAAACATTTAGATATTATTTAATAGACATATCATGTCATCAAAAAAGTAACTTTTTGAATTGAATATGCAAATTGATACTATTCCTCATTGTTTATACATATTGACATAGTAAATGAGCATTACACTTGTAAATAACGTAGAAGAATATATGTAAAGACTTTGTTAACAACATTTTAAGTATTTACAAACAACTCTTCATGACTCTAGTAGATAAATAGGGAAATTCTATCCCTACCGTCACTATAAGAAAATTACAAATTAGCGATAGAATATTAATGTCTGAAAAAAAACGTTGTAAATTATCAACAAAAAATGAATTTCTGTCTATAACATTGTTAGAAGAAATTGCATTTTATGACGGAAAAAATATTTGTCGATAAAGATGGAGGGAAATTATCCCGGTAATTTTTTCGATGAAATACAGTGATGAAAAGACGATATTCGTCAGTAAAATAGGCGGGAATGTTGGCAGCATAAATAAATGTCGGGGTGTACTATCAAAATCGTTAATGCATCGGTAAAATTGAAAGTTAAACATTGTTGTTTGCTCCGGCTTCAATGTTTTTAATAAAACGAAAACAACATCATTTAGTTAAGGGGCTTCAGTAGCTTTTAGGTTAAATGAAAATGACTGGTATTCCTCCCTCCCTCCTCCATCATCATTTGCTTTTTATTATTTTCTCCTCTCTGTCACTGCTGGTTTCTGCCTCCCTATCGCCATCGGTTTCTTCCTCACTATCGCCACCATCCTAGTCTTTGTCACCGTCCTCCTTCCTATCACCATCGGCTTTGTCCTCCATGTCGCCATCCTCAACTTTGTCCCTATCGTCGTTAGTTAAGGTGGGTTTTGTCCTCCCTTTTTCTAGTTTTTACGTAACCTCTTAATTAAAAAATAAATCTGAAACAAATTTAGACCTTATCACTACAAAATAAACATGTACAACATACTGCTCGATTCTGCGTGTCTGCTCCTTTTAACAGTCGCACGTTGCCAACTACTTTGTTTGCTCCTCCACCGCACGTTGCTCCTCTGTCATCTTTTCTCTTTGCTAACTGATTCAGTAATTTTGCTTCCACTTTGTGTTAACAATATAAAGTATAAATTATTAAGTAGCTCAGTGTTGTTTTGTAATGGAAAATTAAGTTGAAATTTTTTAGGACTTAATTTGGATTTGTCAACTTGAGATTCAATATTTGGGAAATTTGTCTTCTTTGATAATGTTATGGAATTTTTATTTGTGTCTACCATTATGGAATTTTGTGAATGGCTTCAATAAGTCTTATGACGTTGTAAAATCTTAAGGGATACAGTCAAACATCACTTTTTTAGGTTACTGTACCTTATCTCCATACACAATTCATTGTACTTATTTGCTTGTGATTCTAATAATCATAAAAATAAGATTAAACTTTACTTATTTGAATTGTTAATTTATGATAGTCCCTAGTGGAATTCAAGAGGCGTGAATTGAATGTTTACAAAATTAAACAATTTTTAATAGTAGTATGGAAGACAATGTTTTTGTTTAGTGGCAGCCTTTTGATTGTCTTAAACTCAATTATACTTTTAACCTAGTATTTAGGCCTACGCTAAACAACCAAAGGATTTAATATTTGGAAATAAGTTTAAAATTAAAAATTTTGAATTTTAATGACGATCTTATCTGTTGGTTTAAAAGCTTAAAAATTCATTCTAACCTCATGTCCAAGCATATTTTATGTTGGTTTTTAAAGCTTCAAGAAATTTTAGATGTTGATTTAAAAATGGGGAATGCTTAAGGTTTAGTGATTTGGTACCTAGGGCTTTTAATGATTTTGTACTTTAAATTTGGTTGAATATTTAACTTGGATAATTCGAAATTAAATTTGGGCTTAAGATTGAATTTCACTTAGATGAATTAGGCTTTTATTTTATTCATTTACAATTAATTATTAAGACTATTTCATTTTTTATAATTATGATCTCTCACTTCTTTTCCTTTCCTCATTTTGGCAATGCATTAAAATTTCACATATTAAGCATAAAAGAAAGAAAAAAGTATCAAGTATAAACCTAGAAATACAAATTTTGAATCCATTTGTATACATTCAATAGAAATTCATAAGAATCCATCAATACTAGGAAAAATATCACGTTGACTTCATGAAAATCCTCACTTAAACCTAAAGACTTACATTTTGTCTCTAACCTAGAAAAGTCACCATGTTTGAAAATGTATCATTTCATTTGTCTATCTAAAAGGTTATGAAATATTCATGCTACTTTGTTATTTTAAATTCATGTTCTTGGTTTTTCATAATTGAATATGTTTTTATAGGGAAATTTTAAGGTGACGAAATAAGCTTCCTAAGATTAAAAACATTAGTTTTCTTTGGCAAGTAAAATTATTGGCTTCTTCCCTTTCTATTAGTCATAATTATTTCCTTTTTAGATTATAATGCATATTTAGTTTACTAGCATTTAAGCCTTTGTTAATATTTCATAATATTTTTAAATTTTGTGAATTTTTTGAATGATTCAAGGTTCAATACATAAAGAATGATGATATTTTTTTATATGGAATCATACTATTTTGTATAGAATTATAAGAGTTTCAAGTGTTAATGCTTATAGCGAAATTTGGTGATGAATGCAACTGATATATGTATAAAACTATTGAACAAGTGTATTATATTAAATAAGAAAATTTCTATTTCATAAGCCCTATTTTGTGTTGAAGAGTGTCGCTCATCCTTCTTCTTTGTAGTCTGTGGTTGTCTATCCATCTAGTTAAGTCGTCCAACTACTATCTACCATACGTGTTGCTTTAATAGTACGAGTATTATTGTTTAGGTTTCATGTGAATGCAAAGGAGATATTGATTTTGTTTTGTTATTTAGAATATTCTTATAATCATTGACGAGTTTTTATGTTTTTTTATAGCCTAAGTATTTATGTTTGGATTTCTTTTAAATCATTGATGAGTAGATGTATGAATTAATAAGTATTTACTGTATGTGGAATGAGTTTGATTTCTTATGGATGATCCAATGCATAATAAACCCCTAGGATGGTATATAGATTGGAAACTCCTAATGCAGCTCCCATGAGGTTTATTGGTGAAAAATTCCCCAAGCCTAGGAGTTACAACGAGAACTTGCTTTCTCGATTCATAATGCCACATACCATGCAACATGAAGGATACTAACTATAAAATCACTTTTTTAATGCTTATTTAGTGGAGGAAACAATAACATTTTGTTCACATTATTTTGAGCCATATGTGCACATAAGAGAAAGAAAAGTTCATTGTAATGACAATAGGGGAGGAATGAGTGATGTTGATGGTAACTTATCTATTTTCACACATCTTGGATGAACATATAGATGGTCAACAAGAAGAATATTAATAGAGGAAGAAATTGAGGCTGCCTATGGTAACATTTTGTTGAACTGTCAAAAGGTTTAACCTTTCGTGCAGTAAGTTGAAGTTCATTTTCAAATTGATTATTTGTTTTGAAGTTAGTTTTGTTCATAACTAAAATACATAATAATGTCTTTAGATTATACGAGGAATCAATTATGCGAGCTAATGCCCTAAAAAACATAGGATGATATCAATAAAGAAGTTGAAAGACAATTTCCTTGATGATTCAAGAAATATGTAAGTTTTCACTTACAATTATTGAAATGGTTGAATATCAGATCAAAGTGTTCAAATGATATTATACTATTTAATATGATTTTTTTGTAGGCTCTAGAAAATCCAATCAAGAACAAGTTCAAATGTAATCTTTCGAAAGGACCTTTAAGAACCGTTAAATCATATCCAATGTATTTCGTTAATGGATGTAAATTTCATACAAAATATCATGGTCATAGTATGGCAATAGTAAATGGTGGGGTTTGTATACAGGGAAAATTGATAGATTAGTATGGTAAAATTATTAAGATACAAGAAATTGAGTACCTTACATTGCCAATAAAGTGGAGTGTGATATTTAAGTGTGACTGGTTTGATCCAACTCCTAATGTTGGTATAAAAATGCACATCTGATATAATTTGGTTGAAATCAACCAATGAAGAAGATTTAAACAATTTGAACCTTTTCTACTGATGATGCAAGCAATTTAGGTATATTATATCCTTTTTCCTAGCTTACTATGAGATAATCAGATTGGTTAGCCTTTGAAAAGTAAAACCTAGAGGTGTTTTTGAATTACATGGAAGAGAAGAAAATAAGAGATATGAAAGTAAAGCGTTTCAGGAAGATATTTAAGAAATAAATGCACGTGTTACATATGATGAGAATGAACCTTGGAACGATCCAAACAATAAATATGCTAAAATGTTTACTAGAGTGGATGAGGAGGATGAGAGATTTGAAGAGAAGTTTGAGTTTGATTCTACTTCTTTAAAAAAAGAAGATAATGATGATTTTGATTTACAATTAAGTGATCATGTTAACAATTAATTTATGTTTGTAATAGAATATTATATGAATAAATCTATTATTGCATTAACAATATATTTTTATATATTCAATTTATATTTTTCTATAATTAGAATATTCAATAAAATGTGAATTTCAGGTTAAAAATATGTCATCAAAGATAAAACAAGATATGATGCGGCCAAGGTTAAAGTTACTGATTTGGAGCCAGTTAATTTCTAGGTGAAACATCACATTCTATAGCTACTATAGAATTAAATGTGTTGTACCTCTAGCTACTACACATCCAAATAAGACATCACTTTCTGTACCTGCTATTACACCATCTAGCAGCCTTGCTAAGCCATCCATCAACCCTTCACTATCTATCATCCCTATACCGATAGAGATATTAGAGATAAACCTTGTAGATGAAGGAGGCAAGCTCCAGCTTGGAGATAAGGGAGTAGATGGAAGAACCTACATCACAACTATCAACAATTTGTGAGTGAAAATACATACATGATAACAACATAGGTTTATACTGAAGTTATAGGTTTTAATTTGAAAATAATATAAAATTGCTTATATATTAGGTTGTACTCGTCTAGAACGCGCTCAAGAAACATGACATCAAGTTCAAGGAGAAGATTGATTATGAAGGTTATATATGGAAGAGTATCTCTCAAGCGACAAATGATTTTTATTATTAGGAGTTTGAGGTACAAAAATTTTCTTTTGTATTTTTATCTAATTAATTTTAAACATTAATTAGATAAATATTACAGGTTATAAGTTCTTATAGTATGCTTTTTTTTAGAAAGAATTTTTTGAGATTCTAAATTTGATGCGGTAAGTATAAAATATGGGAGAGGTGGGCTCGTACACATTATAGAGACTTTCTTGATATAATATACAAAACTGGTGTATGACATCCTTATATATCTAAAAAAAATGTAAAGTCGTTGGCAGCAGTATTGGACATCATCTGAGGTAATGTTCATTTTGGAGTGCAATTCCGCAAACAAATATGGAGGATCAGGGGAAGAGAATCTTCTTGTACACACTGGAGGATCTATTACCTACCAGGAGTATGCAAAGAAAGTATCCACACTTTACATTTATATTCTAATTTTTTACTTTGATTTGATTTGTGAATTTTAGAATAAAAATTTATGTGTATTATAGAGAATGATAATGTTATAAATGTCTAATGTCATATATGACTATGTTGTTGAGTTACTTTCTTTGCTCAATAAGTAAATATCACAAAAATAGAGGAAAATTTGCCAAAATTTTTGAAAAATATAGTTCACTTATAATATTTTATTCTAATGCATGAAAAGTCTATGGGTAAGAAGCCTACATCCCGTCAGTTTTTTTTGCACACCCACACTAAGTGCCTATTTAGATGGACTTTTTGGAGGTAAATAAGTACTTTTCTCCACCAAATAGGCATTAAGAAGCGTGATGGTGTGATATTCGTCAACACTCGATGTAGATAACTTAATGTATATAAAATTTATGCTTTAATATCAATTCTTAATAATTATCACTTATTAACATAAACATTACCTCTTGATGGGACCAAATATAAGAAAACATTCAACGATAATCTCAGTATTCTGAAACTATTGATGAGAGTTATGCATATCTTGATGCAGTGGGTGGTAAGAACCGTTGTGGAAAGATCTTCTGCTTAGGTTCATTTGTGAACATATGTTATTTGCAATCTTTCATGTCCAGTACAACTGCATCTAGTAGGTGATCCGTATCCAATGAGAGAGTCGTTCAGCTTGAGAGCACAGTACAGATGCTGGCAACTCAGTTGCAATAATCATTGGACCACATGACCCAGCTCCGTAATGAGGTGAATGAGTTAAAGGGGAAGGACAACATCTCATCGCAGCAATCAGACCATCCGCCTTCACCAACTATATAGCTTAATTTTGCTATTCTCAAGTCATTTTGTATGAATTACATATTTATTATTATAGATAATAATTTTTCTTATCAATTAAGATAAATTTTACTTTACATTATCATTCAACTTATTGTTTAGATAAATTAAATGTAAAAAAATTCAATATATTATCACCAGATAACTGTAGAAATTAAATATCAATCATAATAGTACCAATCAAAATTAAATTTAGAACTTAAATCTATGAAAAATGAAAAACAATATTGGTACATTTATCGATGAAATTATAATATCTGTCGGTAAATTTAATACTAAATTTACCGACAGAATAAGAAAACTAACTGTCGCTAAATTTACTGACCCACTTACAAAATCCACCGCTAAATTTACCTACCGGAAATAGCTTATTGTCACTAAATGTTTCGACAGATTTTCAAAAACTTTTTCCGTCAGTAATATTTACCGACAGAGTTAAAAATTCTATCGCTATATGTGGCAATGAGAATAAAAATGTTTGTTAGTAAATTACCGATGAAATATTTCTATTCCGTTGCTAAAGTTTATCGACGGTCGTTTCTCTAATGATTGGTGCAGTCAGTAATTTCTTTCAGCAAATTCACTAATTGACAAAAAACCTTCACCTTCCGTCAGTCACTAAACTTCATTTTCTTCTTGTGCGTTAGGGTAAATTTTTTAATGGTATATTTTCATATTTTAGAGTTAATATGTTTAAAGTAAGATTTTTCTAAAGCCATTATATTATTAACTTAAGTGACATTGTCAAATTGAAAAAGGAAAATTATATTTAAAAATTTGAAATTTACGTAATTTTATAATATTAATTAAAATTATAAAAAGCAATAACATGTTCGAAGTTTAACTTTATTACAAAATTAATCTTATAATTATTATGGTGGACCACAAATAAATAAGATTATTGTCAAGTAGGTATCAAGTGGTAAATTTTTTATGTCAATAAATTAATAGAAATTCTAATTTTTATTCAATAAGTAATAAATTAAAAAAAACTAATATGTAACCTTAAATTTCCATAGTATTACATAAACTAAAAGAATGTGAAAGACACGAATATTAATTTAAGATTTTAAGTAGATTGCAAGTTTGATGGTTTAGCTTTAGAGATAATGCAAGTAAAAAGAAGAGTAATTGATGTTTCTTTTTTTCGACATATACTATTTCGTTAATAAAAAGAGAAGAACAGACCTTGATGATATATTGCTTTGATTTTCTCTTGATGAAAGTGTTATTGATAATTCGTGTTGAATAGATAAGGACCATCTGCGTTCAGATAGTAAGCCTCTAGTTTAATTCCTAGACTCCAATTCTGCCATTGATGTTTAATTATGGTAACAAGCTATAATTTCTAGGTCTGGTATCTTGCATAATTTTAAGTATTTTTTTTATCGAACCACCTTAATAATTTGTGTAAGTTATACTTTAACTTCATATTGACTTCGAAAACACTGCAAAATAGAAAAAGATAAGAAGAAAACCGAAAGGGCGACGTGGAGTATCCTCACTATGTCCTGAACAAGAAACCTGACCCACCTGGACCTCGAGCCTAAATTCTCATGCGTACGTTTACAGGCTGTTATGATGCATGCTGTGGTTGTTTCGCGATCATGCTATTATGTGCCCACAACTTTACAATCATTTTATCAGACAACTTCTGTAAAGTTGTCCTCTGTGCTTATATTGCATCATTATTGGAACAGACGAAGAATGTGATATCTTATAAGGATTTGAAAGACATTAAACGGTAACTCGAAATCTTTGCTGTCTTGTAAGATCTTCATTGTACAACAGACAATACGTAAATTTGGTGACACAGATATTTATCCAATTAAAAACCACCAAAATCTAAAATGTCTGAGACTTCCACATATACATTACATAGTAGACGTGATGATGATTGAAATAAATATTAGTGATACAACACTCTCAGGGATTAAGTATATAGCGTAAAGGACAACAGCAAGAAAACAAAGAAAAATAGTTGTACTGTTACCGATGCATGCTCTAACAGTAGGCTAGTAGTATAAAATGTTGGGTAGAGCAGTAAGGAGATGGAGACGTTCGAGATGATGGTCATGTTGGTGAAGAAGGCCAAAGTTGAGCACTCTTAGCCTTCGACACACTTTCCAGCACGCCAGAAGGGGTCACGTCCCCTATGACTATAACTTTCTTTGTATCCAAATCGACGCTAAATGATGTCACTCCTGCATTAAAATGGAAATCACTATCATCATCTCCTACTGATGTTCCTTATGAAAACAAGGAATGTCATGAGTTCAGCTATTTTCTGGAGGCTTAATCAACTAATAATGGAAACTTGAAATAAATTGATTAACATAGCGATGCGTTTCTGCCGTTAAACATACAGTTCTGGACACTAAAACTGGAGACTGGAAGCTTACCTTTCATTTTTGAGATATGTTTTCTCACTTTTCCTTCACAACCCTTGCAGTGGATTGACACCTTCAAAACTACAACCTGCAAATTTTGTCGTAAACAATATATACCAATCATAATGAGAAAATTCGTCTACATTCTTGGATGAGATTAGGAAGAAATTAACCTGCTCATGTGAGCGAGCCGAGGAAGATGATGCGAAAGCAGGAGACTCATTTAAGATTCCATGCTTGAACTTTGATCCTTTGTCAGGAATCAGTGCAGAAACATAACCAGACCCATAACTCAAATCACGAGAGCGTGCTGATGAGGAAGATCTTAAAGCAGGAGATTGACAGTAACTTGGACTTCTGGGCTTTGCATGATGACTAGGAACCAATGCTGAGACCTGATCAGAATCAGAAATCCAATCTATATATGGAGCATCCTTCTCTCTAAGAAGATACCTTGAAGGACCATGCGCATCACTTTTTCCACGTAACTCACTTTGTTTAGTTAAATTATTGCCATCACTAGTACCGGTTGCAAAGCTTTTCCTGTGCAAATAGGCACTCTGCTTAGGAGAACTACTCTTTCTGATCTTTTCATAAAGGATCCTGGGATCAATGGGCAATTCATGAGAAGAACAAGGAGTGCAAGGTATTGAGGTAGGGCGGTCAACGGGTCTAGTGGCCTTGCGGACCATGGACTTGTGGTCTGTCCTGGAGCAGACTGCCGTTGGAGCACAGAAAATATACATCCCTTTGGGGGAATAACTTGCAAGCAAGGGCTTAGAGAATAAGCATTCCTTAAAAGACTTAGAGCTGTAGCAGGAGTACAAATTAAGTCTTGTGGGAAAATCTTCCTAATGAGGTCAGCTAGATTGTTTCTAGATTCGGTGGATGCTAGGACATATAGAGAGATCCAAGGACACAAAGAAGGAAGTTGGAAAATCATCTAAAAGTGTGATTATATCTAAATTCAGGATCTTCAAAGTCTTTGACGTGGGGTTAACGCCCTTTGTTTGCTTCTCGTAGGAATAGTTGCAAAGGTAACTGTACTTCTATTGTTTAAACATTATCGTTGTCATGAATAGTAATCAGGCAACTCAACAGCATACGCACGTATGCTTGTATTAATCTGGGTTGAAATTCATAACCCATAGGCCTCTAGCTTTGTGGCAGCAAGGAAAAGACTAACCAGCGTTATCATTTAGTCCGAAATTTTGTAATAAAGTAAGATCTGGAGAGGTCTTATAGTACGCAACCTTGCCCCTACATAGTAGAGAGGTTGTTTCTGATAGACCTACATGTAAATGAGACAAGATATGAATGATACAGCTAACAGAGGGAAAAGGTAAAACTAGCACAGTAAATTATTTAAAATAATATATATACATATATATATATATATATATATAAATAAATTTTACACTAAATACATAAATAATAATTAAAAAATACAAGGTAAACCTGATGGAGTCCAGATCCGCGAGTACTCGATAAGCTGCAAAGATCGACTCACCTCGTTTCTAGTTATTGTAGGAGTCCTCACTTATATACCCTACCGGTATGTCAATCCTACTGCCCCGGTAATCTGCCTGCCACGAGTCCCATCTCCAAATAACTATTCTACTATAACGGGGAACTTTCAAGGTTAATCCCTTACCCTTATCCGATCACATCATACTCGTCTATTTGTAGCTACTACCTCATTAAGGTCCAACTCAGTCAAATCTTTCTTGATCACTTCCCTCCAGGTCTTGTAAGGCCTCCCCTTACTCCTCTTGTATTCACTAAGTGTTATACTCTCACAACTACACACCGGAGCATCAGAGGGCCTCCTGCGTACATATTCGAACCACCTAAGTCTAGTCTCTCTCAACTTGTCGACCATACTAGCCACCTGTAGTTTATCTCTCACCACACGGTTCCAAACCCTATCTCTTTTGGTAAGGTCACACATCTACCGAAGCATACGTATTTCTACCACCAACAACTGTCTTGTATGTCGAAGTTTGACAAGCCAACACTCTGCCCCATATAACATAGTTGGATCAATCACTGTTTTATAAAACTTCTCCTTGAGTTTTATAGGAATCTTTTTGTCACATAAAACCCCTGATGCACTTCTCCATTTGGTCCATCCAGATCTAATACGTTGTACTATATCCGCATTGATATTACCATCACTCTGAATAATGAACCCAAGATATTTAAAACACGATTTCTGTGGTATGATTTCAACACCGATTGTCACCGCCGTGTCATGTAGCCGTTGGTCTCTCAAAAAGTTGCATTCTAAATATTCCATCTTAAACTTGCTCATTCTAAAACCTTTCGGTTCTAATGTATCCCTCCAACGTTCTAGCTTGGAATTGACTCCCTCCCTGGTCTCATCCACTAGGATAATATCGTCAACAAATAACATACACCAAAGTACCTCTCCTTGTATATGTTTGGTAAGTTCATCTAACACTAGAGTGAACAAAAAAGGCTTAAAGTAGAACCTTGATGTAGTCCAACACTGATAGAAAATACTTCCGTGTCTCCTTCTATCGTCCTTACACTAGTCAGTGCTTCTTCATACATATCCTTAATTACTTTAATATAAGTAGGAATGCCTTTTGACTCCAAACACTTCCATAGGAGTTCTCTAGGAATCCTGTCATACGCCTTCTCAAAATCAATAAAAACTATATGCAAATCCCGCTTTCGTTTCCTGTAGGATTTCATGAGTCTACAAAGTAGATGCATTGCTTCTGTCGTGGACCTACCAGGCATAAACCCAAATTGATTGGCGGACATAAAAGCAGCTCTCCGGATACTTTTTTCAATTACCTTCTCTCACAACTTCATGGTGTGACTCAGTAGTTTGATGCCTTTATAGTTGTAACAATGCTAAATGTCTCCTTTGTCCTTGTATAAGGGGATCAACCTACTCAATCTCCATTCATCCGACATTTTGGCTATCGCCAGGATCACATTAAAGAGTTGGACTAGCCACTTAATACCAACAACTCCTATTTGCTTCCATACCTCTATAGGGATCTCGTCCGGCCCTACTGCCCTTCTACTCCCCATCCCTGGTATAACCCTTGTTATTTCACCCCTCGTGACCCTATCCCAAGTGTGCCTGGTAAGGACATGTCTCGATATGGAGGGTTCGCCTAACTCTAAATCGCTCATTATCCCTACATTAAACAGGCCATAGAAGTACATCTGCCATCTCCTCTTGATAGCTTGGGCCTCTGAGAGTACCTGCCCTGCTGCATCATGTATACAGCAAACTTGATTGAAATCATTCGTACTATGTACCCTATCTCCTGCTAGCTCGAAAATCTTTTGGACTCCCTTTAACGTATCCAAGTTCCTATACATAGTCTCATATGCTTCTCCCCTAGCCACTGAGATAGTTTACTTGGCCTTCTGTTTTGCCAGTCTATACCACACTCTATTGGCTTCCTGCTCCGCCTTTGTGGTACTTGCCAGAAGATTCTTAAAAGCTCTCCTTTTCTCCTTAACCTTCCCTTGAACCTCGCCCGGCCATTACTAAGATTCCATCTGTCCCCCCTTGCCTTTTGGATAACCCTTTGGATACCCCTAGGTGTTTTGTGGCAATAGCCCGGACAACGGAGGCCACACCCTCCCACATCCGATTTGCATCCCTATTCACCGACCTTGTTGTATTAGCCCGAACTTGAGTCCTAAATTATCCCACCTTGTCTCCTTTCAGCCTCCACTACCTAATTTTACGACAATGCATAGTAAAACACTGCAACCTCCACCCCATAATTTCCAGATCCAAAATTAGTAGTTTATGTTGAGTCGAAACGCATGTGTTGAAATATGGCTTGAATTTAATGGACTTGGACTATGTTTTGGACTTGGGTTTTGTTTAGTTAATATCCAAATTGAATTTGGATCAATTGACCTACCAACATAGACTTTTATATATATATATATATATATCCAAATTGAATTTGGATCAA
>JAOSBK010000205.1:9971410-9996222 GCA_027568895.1 Erythroxylum shatona | reverse complement strand
TAATAATAAGTTCAAAATTTATAATAATAATAAATAATAATAATAACAATAATTAATAATAATAATGATGATGATGAGTTTAATAATATAATTAAGAATAAAAAATTGCTTATGTGGGGGAGGGGTATTCCTGTGTTTTGTTTTGGAGACGGAGACGAGAAATTTTGTACCACAGTCATGGGAGGTACAAAAAATCTCTGTCTTTGTACTCCGAAGACGGAACAAAAATAGGTGGAGACAGTAAGCAAATACAACGGAGTACGAAACTTTTGAGTCCCTGTCATCTGTCCCCACTCATAAAGACAGCAACCAAACATAGTGTTGCAAATATCCATATATCGATTGGAGAGTGGGAATTCCCCATTTGTTTTTTATGTTTATTTGTACTAGAATCATATTTTAACCTTTTTTCCCACTTTCCTTATTTTCTCAAATGCTCTGTATCATCATTAGGTGACAAGAAATGCATCCACCTTTGGCAATTCAATAACTACTTACATAGTTTTATTGTAATCTTTAAAGCTTTCATTAGATTTCCATGCCAAGAAAATCACGTAACAATTAATAGGAAATTGTTGTATGTTTTAAATATAGAATTAAACTGAAAGCATACATATAGTCAAAAAGGAGCTAATTTCTATAAGGAAAAAATAGTAGCAATTTCTTTTTCAAATTATACTTGGAGCTTATTCCAAACAATATGCACATTTTCTTGTTGTTTCTCTTATAAGCTCGCCACTCTCATTAGCTTAAACATGCATTTCGAAAGCATGAAAATCATGTTAGAACATATATTAATATGAAATTTGTTGTTGAATACTAATTTAACTAGGATTAGTGATTATGTTGTATGTTTCTTCCAAAATACTAATGTAAAGGATTAAATAGGATTTAGCATTATAAATCCTATTATAAATGTTATCTATTATCTAAGGTTGAGTTGAGGCCTAAAATAAGGTTACTTTCAATATATTAGGGCTTGAATTCTTTTGAATTTGGCCTTATTTAGTAACTCTTTAAGCCTTAAAAAGTATCCAAAATGAGTTATATCCATGACTAGCAAATTAAAGAACACCATCATTAATTTGTTTTTCATTGAATACAGTTTCTCACCATATGCTTATTACATAATATTATGTTGTCATATATCTTATTACAGGGTTTGTCACAATTTTCCAACCAATTTAGTAGAATATAACCTTGGTATGCCAATTTCGATTTACCATTATGTTATTTACAAGTTAAATTGCATTCCCTAATTTAGTAACTTATTTATAATTGTATAGCTACATGGAAAAAAGTTCGATGAATCGTCGAAAATGGTCCAAACAATATTTAAAAGTAGTAAAGACTTTCATGAAATTTTTAGAAAAGGTCAAAAAGGTTTAGAATGTAAAATTCGTTGTCTATACATAGATTGCTTAAATTTCAACAATCAAAGTCAAGATGTGGTATAAATCACTTGCTAACATAAGAAATAGATAAATTATATATTCGGTAGATTTATCATGACGAATGTTTTAAAGCAAGTAATGCTAAAAGTCTTGATACAGGTGATGATGATGATAAAAATAATGAAGTAGATGATAGTGATAATAATGATGACGTAGATGATGGAATTAAAGAAATGTTAGAGGATGTGGGGAATTATATAGAGACTATGGATGATAATACTTTTCCTAATACATTTGGTAGAATTACACAAGACAAGTTTGAGAAGTTATTGAAAGTAAATCAAGAAGAATTATATTTAAGGTGTTCTAATTTCTCACAATTGCCATGTGTTGTAAAGTTGCACCACTTGAAGGTATATAATAGGTGGAGTAATAAATCTTTGGACATATTGATTAAATTGCTCAATGATGCATTATTGATTGCCCACAAATTGCCTAAATATTACTTTAAAACAAAAAAAATTGTTAAGGGACTTAGGATTAGGATGTGTATCAGTACATGCTTGTTAATATGATTGTACTATCTTTTAGAAGGAGTTTAAAGATCTTCAAGAATGTCTAATTTATGGTACATCAAATTGGAAAATGGATAATGGAAAAGGGAAAAAGATACCCCATAAAATCTTGAAATGCTTTCCTATTAAACCATGACTGTAAAGGCTTTTTATGTTAATAAAAATAGTCATATATATGAGGTGACATAAAAGAAACACAATTATGATAACATTATACATCATCTAGCAGACTTAAAGGTACAAAAAGACACTGATGGGAAGTTTTCATGGTTTGTAGAGGATTGTCCTAATGTTCGACTTGGGTTAGCCTCTAATGGATTTAATCTATTTAGTGATATGAGTATTTCCTCCATGGAAGTGTATTAAGGAGCCCTTTTCTTATTATCTTTACTTATTCCAGGGCCTATTCCTCTTAATAAGGATATCGATGTATGCATACAACTACTAATTGATTATTTAAAACATCTCTTGAATGTTGGATTAGAAACTTACGATGCTTTAGGGGGTGAAAATTTTAAAATGCATGTGAGTATTTTGTAAACTGTAAATAATTTTTTAGCCTATGACCATTTGTCTTAATAGAGTACTAAAAGGCATAGGGCATGTGCTATTTGTAACCATCAAATTCATTTGATGAGGCTATAAAGTAAAATATGTTACATAGGATATCGTCGTTACTCAGAACATGGGCATAGATGGCAAAGAGGTAAATTGTTTAATGACAAACTAGAATATAGTGAAGCTCCTTTACACTTGTCAGGTGATGATGTGCTTGATCAATTATTACATTTGCAATAGTTTGTACCTAGCAAACACTCAAATAATAGAAAGAAAAAGATAACTTCTTTTAATCTTAACTGGATTTTAAAAAACATATTTTTTGATTTGCCATATTGGAAGGATTTACTATAGAGGTATAATCACGATGTCATGCATATTAAAAAATCATTTTGGAGAATATTTTAGGTACTTTGGTAGGTATTGGTGGTAAATCAAAAGGAACAATTAAAGTTAGATTAGACATGAAAGACATGAATATAAGAAAAGATTTAAATTTAAAAATGAGAGAAGACAGGTCATACATGATTCCACCTACATGTTACACTATATCAAAAAAAGGAGAAACAAATTTTTTGTCAATTTCTTTATTCAGTTAAGTTTCCTGATGGATATACTTCTAATATAGCCCACTGTGTCAATGCCAAAGAGAGGAAAGTTTCGAGCTTGAAGAGCTATGATTGTCATATGCTTCTGTAATGATTACTTCTTATTAGAATACATGGGTTTTCGTCAAAGGATGTGTCCTTAAATTTAGCACAATTGGGTTTTTTTAAGCAATTATATTGTAAGACACAAAATCTAGAAGAACTTGAAAATGGAAAAGGACATATGTTTGATTCTTTGTAAGCTTGAACTTGGTTTTTCACCATCATTCTTTGAAGTTATGGTTCATTTGGCATTCACTTATCATACAAGACAAAACTTTATGGATCGATTCAATTTCGATCGATGTTCCTGAAGGTAATTTGTATTGCTTTCTACGTTTTTTGTCTTTTGAAATTATTTAGTATCAAATGCTAATATTTTTTACTTTTTAGGTTTTTACACTCTATTGCAGAGGCTTATGTATTAAATAAATGCTTAACATTTTATTTTAAGTATTTCATGACATTGAGACACAATTTAATATATTAACATGAATTTGATTTTGATCAAGAAGGTGGCTTGCCAGTTTTCTCCCAAATAGTAAGTCCACTTGGAAAAGTTTAATATATGGGGTTACCTAAAAACAAAGTTGAAATTGGCCATTAGTACATTTGGAACAATTTTGAGGGAATTGACCTATATATGGAGTATGTATATTACTTATCATTCATTATTTCATATTAAAATTTAGCATTCAACCTCTATTTTCTTACATCAATGTACCTTTTAAATGAAGAGCATAAAGGTGAGATTAGAAGCAAATGTGAGGTTAATATTGAAGAAAGGCATAAGATAAGCTTTCCATTATAGTTTAGGACCCGAGTAAGTTATCCATATAAAAGTATGAAAAATGACTATAGTCATTAATATGAGAATATTAAATTTTAGTTATTTTTCTTTTTTCTATAGATGATACTATTAAATAACCATAATTTGCTAGAAACAACAACAACATTATATGTTTTGCCATGTGAATCTTGTATGTATGGGAAAAAATATGCAACCAATAGAGTTAGATTTCACATAAAAGTGTGTGACAGTTTCCTTAGAAGCTAAAATTATGGGCTATTGTTGAGGAACAACATAAGGATGATTTTATTAACTTTTATGGTGTTATCTTTGAAATAATAAGTTGCATTACATAAAGGACAAACAAGGTTTTTCTATTTAAGTAGAAATGATTTAATCTTGGAGACAAAAGGATTAACATAAAAATGAATGGAAATATTACTAATATTAATGTTAGTAACACCAGTTATGAAAATGAACCATTTGTGCATGCAAGTTAAACAAAAAAAGTATTCTATCTCAATGACATTATATTGGGAAACAATTGGAAAGTTGTGTAGAATTTTAAAAACCAAAATCTTTTTAACTTTTGTGAAATGGAAAATGGTCAAATGATTGAAGATGGTGATGAAGTATATAAACAGATTGAATTGCAATAGAATAATGTAGATCTCAAACCTGAAGATGAGGATATATCATCATTCTATAAGAGAGTTGTTGATCCCAATATCCTATAATCAACCAAAGTACAAGACAATCTTATTATAGGAAGGGATGAAGGCTATATTGAGGATGAATTATATGATAATGATTACACTTTAGCTGAATATAATAGCAATAAAAAGTCAAATCATATACAATTAATGATGATTGAATGTATAGTGATTATGTTTTATTATGATGCATGAAAGTGCTCTTTTGATTGTCTTATTGTAATGTTGGTAACATTTATCTTACTAATGTGATTAATGTTAATGATTTTGAAGATCTTGAATATGATGATTGAATGTATCTTGATTATAATGATTGAATGTATTATGAAAGTTATCTTTATATTATCTTATTATAATGTTGGTAACATTTATCTTACTAAAGCGATTAATGATGATGATTTTGAAGATCTTGATTATTATAATTGAATGTATCATGAAAGTGCTCTTTCTATTGTCTTATTGTAATGTTAGTAACATTTATTTTTTTTTGTAAATATCCAATATAACAACACTTGGCAAAAACAAAGGGAAGAAGATGGTTGCTATAAAATTTGTAGAACGGAGGAATATACAACTTCAACCATATAAATCAGTTGATGCTAGAAACTCAATTCATTTCTAAAAATAACATTTTACATCAAACAAAAATGAAATTAGTCATGCAAGTTTGAAATTTATTTATACCTTCAAGTGAATATGTGTGTGTGTGTGTGTATGTGTGTGTGTGTCTGTGTGTGTGTATTCTTTTTTCATAGGAAATAGAGCCTCTTCTAGTGACAACAATATTTTACCTTCAAGTGATACATAACAACTTCATTTTGCCTTAAACAAAAATGAAGCTACTAGTGTAGGTTTATTAATTTTAATGCTTTCAACTAGAATTATGTTCAAATACATATTTATATACTCCAAATATTTGCTTATCATTATTCATTTATTGTCAACTTCTAATGCTAGTACTAGAAAAAGAGGTAGAGGTAAAACTAGATGTTATGAATTGCAACAAACGAATGTTGCAATGAATTCAAGTTATCAATACAGATTGATGCCCAGCAAGGTCATCTTATAGACAAGGTTCAATCTACAAAATTGTTAAGTGATTTGGGTATTATTGCAAGAAGAGAGTTACCTTGTATGAAACATATTAAGGACTTAAAAGAAGAAAACTTGCTTGAAAATCCATTGAAAAAAGTTACAGTAATTATACAATATGTTTAAATTTATGTAATATTGTTTAAATGATTTTGATAGTAATTACATTTTTACATATTGTTCATAGTTGAAATTGAATATTGTAGATATTGAGAACTCAAATGTTTCAAATTATGTTACTTTATTATCAAAACAAAGGATCTTGTTGTCATTTCAAGTTGCATAAGTATTATAAGTCTTTTCCATTTAATGTGGAGGCAGGAAGCCACATTCCTAAATGAATGTTTGAACAAAATTGAAATAGTTTGTGTGACTATCGATTTGACCTAAAAGTTTGGGTTCGTTTTCTTTACCTTTACGTTTGCTTGCATTAATTTTGTTAGATGATTTAACGGCTAAGCTATATTATTCTTTGATTTATGAAACTATGAGAAGGCAAGAGTGAGTAGATCAAAAATGAAAACACCTTATAATCAAGGGTCTAAGTCATTTATAGTTGTTTGAAATGAATATGTAAAATCTATGTTTGTAAGTTATACTTAAATCAATAAACATTAAATAATTTTTTATTCATTGATTTTTTATTTTATAAAACAATGTGAGAAGGAACTACATAAACGATAGTATGATAGGATCATAATATATAAAGTCACTCATTATAGGAAAGTAAAGGATAAGTGTCACAAGACGCATAAAATAACTATGTAAGGATAAAAGTTTGTTCAATATTTTTGTTCATTTATTAATGTAATAGTAAGTAGTAATATATAGATTGAATATTGGTTTTCTTCTTTTATTTAAGAATAAGATGTAAGAGATATTAGAGAAGTCTAAGTCTAAGGGGAATGAGCTTAGTGCGGATAAGATTTGTGAGACAACTTAGTACTCGTTTGGGTTATGTGAAGGGAATTAGCTATGACGCTAAGCTAAATATTTCAAACTCCATATATAAGACGATGATTAAATAACTCCAGGAGAAAAACAACAAACTTAAGGTCGCATTACAAGCTGTAGTAATCAGGAAAGAAGAAACTTGAGCTAAACTAGCAAAACATGATATGTTATTCAAAATGTTACTTAACCCGAATTATGATGAAAATGAAGAGGAAATTGAAAGGTATTAATTATATCTTTTATCTTTATTCTATCACTTCCTATATATACTTAATTTAATTTTAATACTTTTTTCTCGGATTATAGAATGGATGAAGATGCAACTAATGAGTAATTATATTGTGAATAGTAAAGTTATGTGATGTTTGCCTTAATTAGAACCAAAGACTTAGTGTATCAATTGTCTCACAATACTTTTAGTTAATTTTAACCAACCTTGTTATTTGTTACAGGTTCATGGACTTGAATAACACTAAGTAGTCGTTTGGGCTATACTCAAATATTTTTGTAATTTGAGCATCCTCATTAATATCAAACATATTCCAATTTATGAAGTGATCTCTTTATTTTATTATTGTATTTATAAGAATTGCTTGAACTATCATTAAGATCTTGCATAGGAATAAAGGATCATCCTTTAGTATTATATTACTTTTGTTGATATAATTTGACGGTATTTATATAATTTTACTTTATATATGGAATGCTTCACATTTTGACTTAATTATATTTCTCTAAGATTTAATTTTATAATAAAAACCAATTAATTCACAGTAAAAATTATATTGATAAATTATATACAAAATGTATAGCTCAATATCATGGATTAAAAATCTTTCCTTATGAAATTGAAAAACATATTTAAAATTTTTTTACTTAATAAACAAAAAACGTAGAAAATACATATTGCTACATTATAAAAGATGTAGCAAATAATATATCGCTACGTTATAAAAAACATAGCAAATAGCGTATCGTTGTGTTATAAAAAATGTAGCAAATACTATATAGCTACGAAGAAATTTGTCAATCATTTGGCTTCAAATTTTTTCCCTTTAAGGATTGACTTATATTAGGCATTACATTTTTTAGTGCTTTAACGAAACGTTTTGTAGCTCATACTTTTTATGTACAATTTCTGTAAATATTGTCTATAATTTTCAACTACAGGGATTTAGCAACACTTCAGGTGATGAAATAGAAATGTCATAAATAACCATAGATGATGTTTTTGGAACAATTGGCTAGGTTTTTCTTTGGTAGCCTATTATTTACTTTGTTGTAGTGTTTCCTCTCTTTAGAAATTTCAATATAGTCAAAGAAGCCTTCTACCTCTGCTAATCAATCCAATAACACCTCTATATCGAAATCACCAATAAATAATGTTATACCTATTTGTAGTTTGTATCATATTCTCTCTACCACATCTTTGATGAACAATTTCCTCATCACTAGAACTATTGTTCTAATCCCATGATGCAAGATTTCAAATTCGAGTACATCTTGTAAGGCAATCTTCCCCATCAACTTGATTCTCAATTCTCCTATTATTATCTCCTCACAACAACACTTGCAATTGATCATTTATCTTTGCTAGTTGTCAATTATATTATGAATTAGCTCCCAATTTTCTTCAATTGCTCTCAAAACTTTGATTAACCTATAAACTTTATTGGCGGTATTGTTGGCCATTATCAAAAGAAGAAACCTCGAGTTTTCAAAGCTCAAATACAACCTGAAACCTATCTTTTTGTTGATAAAATAATGAAAATAATGGAAGTTAACAAGTTCTACCATTGTATAGCTATTTGTAATAAAAAATAATACCCTAACAAAAAATTTACTCGAAATAAAACTCTAAAATATAAAGGTTATTCAAAATAAAACTTTGAAATGTAAAGTTTATTCGAAATAGAACTCTAAAATTTGTTTGAAATAGCTGTAGCAGCTATAGATATAAATTCTTGGTGGTTTTCAACATGATTTGTGTGTTTTGATGCTCCATCGCTTGTAACTTTGATAAATACAGCTATACATTTCATAAAGAAATATTAAATTTATTGTAGAAAATGGATCTACTTCTAAAATCAAATCATTTCTTTTACTCTCTCTCAAAAAAACTCCATTTGATGTATTTTCTTTGTACAGTTGCATTTGGGCTAAAGATATAAAAAAAGTGAACATTGGGCTGATGTTTGTTGAAGCCTAAAGAAAAGGCCTACGGAGGCCTCAGACTGGTTGATAACTGTGGAAATAAAAGTGGAGTGAACAAGAATAGCAAGCCCACATCGCCACTCATTAGCATTCTTCTTACAAATCAAATTTCTTTGCATCAAAGTTCCTACTCTACCCTACAAACAATTCACTAACCGATTAACGTCAATGCCCATGAATAAAGCAGGAAAGCATTTCAAACTATTATCGATACAACTTTCTTTGGTTTGAAGGAGGAAACCAATTTCTGATGCCTATATATATGCTCTGTTTTCCGTGTTAAACGACATGAAATGCCATTTTAATCTAGTGCTGTAAGGTAACAATCAAAGCGAACGACAAAATCCTGTCAAACGTTAACAAGAAAGGATGGTTTGCACTGCGGGGCTTTAGTTGGTTGTTTGGAGACTTGGGTGTTTGCGTTCCCATTCAATGTCGCAGATGATTATGTTCCTTTTCATACTGTAATTGAGATGACTTCTTGTGTAGCATTTATGCGGGGTTGAACGTCGTATTCTTAAGAGAATTGGGGACCATTTCGTAAATTTCAATTTTTTCACTTCCTCAATTTGAAAAATTTTAAAGAAACTACCTCTTGTTCTTTTTGCGTCAGAAAATTGAATTTACTTAATAAAATTTTATTATTATTGATAATGTCATTGTCATATATCTTATGAAATTGGTCAAAACGATTGTAGTATAAATAACGAAAAGGATTTATTAAAATATGGATATTAGTAAAGAAGGAGACCTTTAACTTCTTTGAACTGCTAAAGTTTGATGGTAATAAGTTGTATAGAAAAGCAAATTTTGTAAACCTTATCAGTAATTACCAGTTAGAGTTCCAAAATAATTAGTAGCCTTGGTACGCGTATGTCTGAAACCAGGTGAGTAAATGCACACAGACTTCTTCATTAGCGTTGATTTTACTTCACTTATACACGCTCTGGTCTTTTCACATGGTGAATTTGATCTTTGATGCCTAATATAACTTAAAGGAAAGCTCCTGTGTTGACAACAGTGATCATGATAGATAGAGATAACACGGCAAGTCGTTTTCAAGAATGCGAACATACAGACCAAAACACATCCGTGAGAGATTGTACAAAAATATTTGTAAACTTGAGGATGATCAATTTTACAGTACAATAGGAATAACCTACCGCTCTCATTCCATCTAACCTAAGGTGTTAAAGAGATGTTAGACACTAAGCTCTGTCTCAACGGCTCAACCTCCCAAATTTTCTCCTCTTATCATTTGTAAGATGGGAGAGTAATGATCACCGGACTCGACCTAAGTCAAGAAATTTTTTAAAATTAATATACAACTTAAACTTGATGTTGGTCGCAGTAACACCTCGATCACATTATTAATTAGTTTCGTGATGTACTGCAATTGCCAAATGTTGCTTTCCTGCATATTTTCTTGACGAGGGTCGAACAACAAAAGTCTTGCGTTCAGATTCTTCGATCTACAGGAATGTATCTCACAATGCCCCACGCGTAGTAAGAGACTCTTGTCTTTGAAATTGGACACGCTCTTGTCCCTTTAATGTAAAAAGATAATTAATATGCTGTTTTTATACTGAAATTGTGTTGGGCTTTTATGTCGATTTTAACTTGATATCCTTAAAGAGTATTTGTGTCAATTTGCAGTCAATTCACTTCCTCAAAATGATATTTTAACGTTAAATGATGATTGTCACACATAGTCCAATGTTTTGAAATTAGCGTTTGACTGCTAATATATATGTTAATCATTTACAATGAATGCACTGAGGTAACCAGCTGTTAACATGTAACTCCATAAAATCGTCTCAGAACTATTAACCAGGTAAGACGAAAGCAGGTAACACTGACTTGTCCAAAGCACATAGGCTCTTACCTCCTTACTCCCTTGTCCCTGTTTCTCAGCATGACACCCAACGTTTATCTTTTTTCCTTGTATCAAATATCTTTTTCAGAAACAGTTGGCAGTTAATTGACAATGGCACAATGGTATATATATGTAACTGCTTTAACAGCGAAACTCACTTCATAGAGGTAGCTAGCTAGCCACGACATGTAATGATTGCCATACTCAAAAAGTTTGAGGAATCCCTACATACAAACGGGAATAGGTTGAAGCTGGTATCGCACTATTTCTCAGTTCTCAACGCTTCTATTACCAACAGCCAAAACAATCGGAGCCACGCGTTTACTTCTTAAAATATTAAAAGACAAAGAACTCCTAAGGCTTACCCTTTAGTGAATGTAAAAAATTGGAACCTCTATTGTCTTAAGTCTGAACGGTCCATTGCATTGCCATTTGCATGGGAGTCAGCCATGACGCGGTCAGGCGTTTTTTGTTTTTGATGCCCGCTGGACTTTTGTATTTAAATATGTCAGATACTATGTAGTGACAATTTAAGGTATAAAATATATAATATGTTAACCATTAATTGGTTTCACACTTGGAAGAATCTTCGAATTTCAGGAAAAGCTGAAAGGTAAGCATTGAAGCCTATATTTCAACTGTTGCATTCGTGTGTTTGATTTTTCTGTCTGAAAAGGAAGACAAGCTTATATATTCGCTTCTTTTGGCCACGTATAGGTATCATCTTTAGACATAAATATGATTTCTGGAAACATATTAATGCATTACGCGGTTTTGTTGGTGAAATTGGATTCGATGTGAGATTTGGGAAGTACATAGCACATCGTTTCATGAAAAACGTATGATTTGTTTCATCTAAAAAAAGCAGAATTTACATTTTTCTTAAAAAGGAAAAGATTAGACTAGCCTTTCCCATAATCTGTACAGCGTAAATATAGAAGGCAGTTCGCGTGTTTTAGGGGAAAGTTTCTAGAAATGTAAGGCATTAATTAATTGGATTTAGGTAAAAACTAACTGAAATATGAAAGCAAGTTTGGAGTTAGAATTTGGTTAAATAGGATTAAATATATTTCAGATTCAGAGGGTGAACTTTAAAACAATTGATAAGGTTTCGATTGGAAAAGTTTTGTTTTAAATTTTTGTCATTTATTTATAATTAAAATTTTTTAATATTATCAATGAATTTTTTTCTTTTTTTTTCCCCCACAATTAAGCATCCTTCGTAATAGCATTTATTATAATGACAAAGAAAGAATAGTGTTATCTAATAACATACTAGAAATCGCAATTAGTGAAAACAAAAATACATGCATGTGAAATTGAAAACCAATAGATCAAACTTGAGTCGATGAAGGCCGGCCGCTTCGGCTTCCACGACCTTGGTCAGCTACATTACATGCAATAGTTGGTAGTTTTTTAGGATAAAACTAAAGGACAATCACGTGATTTACTTGTTATCTGAAATAACATATTTTCATATGAATCTTCCATTCCATTTGACTATGTTTTTGCAGAAGAATGATGTAGTAGTCAATGATCAACATCTTTGAGCCAAAATGGAATAGTCTTCGTTCCCAATCCCAGCTCTCCACGTCATCCAACAGATTGGGCATCGGCCTACACTTATATACAAGTCAACAATAACCAATCAATTCAAGCCGGCCGTGCAAACCCATCCTCTCTCATTGTTAAATTCAATTTTGCGTTTAGAATTAGACCCGAAAATAAATGTTTTCATCAAGTTTTTGTTAATTAATTTTACCAATTCAAGATGAAGTAGTGGTCCATCCAACCCTACTCTTTATCCGGAGGTAAATTAGGGACCATTTGGGGCGTGCAACCTTTTATGCTTAAATTTGTATAAAGAAAATAAAGATAAAATTTTATTTATACAAATTTTATCTTTTACTTAAATAAATAAAGTTAAGTAAAAGTAAAAGTAAAAAAAATAAAGATAAAAATCAAGAATCAAAATCAAATTAAAGATATAAATAAATAACTAAATAAGAAAATTAAATAAGTAAAACAAACTTGCAATTCAAAATAAAATAAAATATTTAATGAGACAAGTACTAAAAAAATATTTAGGATAAATACAAAATACAAGAAACAAAATGATAAAAGAAAATGTTCAAAAAATATATGAAAAAAGTTTTTTTATATTAAAAGAAAGACCTTTCTATATAAGATTCTTTACCTTAATCTTATAAAAAGAGAATGAATTCTCTATGTAAGAATCTTACTTCACCAAAATTTTTTATTAACAGTCAAATATTTGGTAAGTTTTAGTAGGACCATATCACATTTGATCACCTTCATGTAATTCTTCTTAATTCTTCCTTTTCTTCTCTTATAATTTTTAAGTTCAATCTTCTTGTATATTCTTATTAAAGCGTTAGAATATCTCCTCTTAATACACCTTAATTATTTAAAACTTATCTCCTTATCTTATTATCAATGTTATTCACCGTTAACTTGTTTTTTCCTAACAGTTTTGACCTTTTACTTTCTTGTAAAATATCACATCTATTAGATAATTTTTATCTCCGTCACTTTTAAAATATTAATCAATTAATTTGATGAAGTGTGTAATTATCCAAATATATTGTTTTCACATTTAATTTGATTTTTTAAAGCACGTTAACTTCTACAAAACTGCAAAGTAATTCCAAAAGAGGCGGTTTCGGCCAAAGAGAAGTTTGAAATGAGTTGGCTTTGAGGTGGACGACAATGTTACTGTAATTGAGCAGTTACGAAAATTGGGTTAATGTTTAAGAGAAGACCGGCAGCTAATATAGATTGACTTGGATTGTTACCGAACGGTAACAGCCAAGAGCAAAATTACAAGCAGAAGTTTCCAATAGTCATAAACAGATAAACTGGAAAAGTTGCTCTAATTCTTTTCTCAATGCACAAATTTACCCATGTTAAAGTCCCTTGGACTTCAAGGTTTTATTAGTACGGGTCATGTCGGGATAAATGAATATTTCTACAATGTCTAGCTAATTGGCAGGTGGTATCTGGAAATTGATCACTAGGGTATGTATACTACTGGAAGAACCGAAACAATAAAGTGGAAATTAATTTGGATGGACTATACATAGGACATACAGATGTTTAATTTATTATTCTTCGGTTTAAGCTCTATGTTTCATGTCGTATAGGCTAGTGATGTATTTCAGTTTAAAATGAAAAAAGAAAAGACTTATATATAATGGTTTTCTGATAAAAATATTCAACACTATTTAAATTGAGCTTATAACTTGATTTTGAATTAGCAATTTGCTTATTAACTTATTTGAAATACTGATTTATAATTTATTAATATATATTACATACGAATTTATCCATTTTCAAAATAATAAAGAAAACTTACGCACATAATGAGGAACATGAGCAGTATACGTTACATAAAACGACAATATCGATTTATTCAACCAAAAACCGACAGTGAGGAAAAGAGAACTTGCTTGACATCTTCCGGTTCAATGAACAAAACGAGGAGCCTAAGCCTTGGTTTGGAGTATTTGGACGGCAACTTGAGAGTGAACTTTCTCGGTTTCTCTTTCTCCACTTCCCTTGGTTTCAACCCAACCAAAGCACCCAAAAACCGAACGTAGCAAAGCAAACGCGTAGACCTTTCTCCGCAAAGTCAAATTCTCGAGAGTCAAAAGGAAATTTCCTACCCAAACATTACCCAACTCTATAAATACCCCTCAGCCCTTTCTTGCCAACTTACGTCTACAACTGAGAATTCCAGCCACCAACGTCTCCACTCTCTAAACCTTCTCTTCAACTTATTGGTTGTGCTCTTACTGCAACCTCGTAAAGCAACTGCCTGCCCTTAACACTGTGTGTTTACATATGCGGAAGAAGGGAATGAGACCCATTTTCTTTAAGCAATCCCCAGCAACTTCTCCTCTGCCCTCCCCGCCGCCCCGTCACACCTTCTCCAAAACATTAATGGACGAGAAATTGGAGACTGCCCAATTTCTCATTTCTAAATGGGACTCATCAGAATCATCTAGTTATTGTTATATATCCTCTCTTTTCTCCGCCCAGAACCGTCCCGAGTCTAAACAGTACCTGAACTCTATTAAACAACTGCAGTCTGTTATGCAGTACTACATCTCTGAGAACCCCACCTCGGAGAAGCTTGTGCAAGGACAGAGACTCATGCAAACTGCTATGAAGAGACTGGAGAAGGAGTTTTACCGGATCCTAAAGTCCAGCAGGCAGCATCTCGACCCCGAGTCCGTTTCTAGCCGCTCTTCGAGGTCAAGCGTGTCTGATTTTGAAGAGGAGTCCGAGGATGATTCTTCCTCCACCAGACTGGGGGACGAGGTGTCGGAAGTGGAGAGAGCTTCCATGGTGGCGATGTCGGATTTGAAGTCCATTGCTGATTGCATGATTGGGTCGGGTTATGGGATTGAGTGTGTCAAGATATATAAGATAATTCGAAAGTCCATAGTGGATGAAGCTCTCTACCATCTTGGTGTCGAGAGACTCACTCTCTCGCAGATTCAAAAGATGGAGTGGGAATCCCTTGAGCTGAAAATCAAGCAGTGGCTTAACGCCGTGAAGATCGCCGTGAAGACGCTGTTTTACGGAGAGAGAATTCTTTGCGACCACGTCTTCTCGGCTTCTCTCTCCGTCACAGAATCCTGCTTTATGGACATCACTAGAGAAGCCGCCTCAACGCTGTTTGGATTCCCGGAAAATGTCTCCAAGAGCAAAAAAGCCCCCGAGAAAATGTTCAGAACTCTCGACCTCTACGAGACCATCTCCGACCTCCGGCCTGAGATAGAGGCCATCTTCAGCTTCCAATCAAGCTCTGCTATCCGAACACAAGTAGGCAATTCCATGGTTAAACTCGGAGAAGCCGTCCGTATAATGCTCACGGACTTCGAGACAGCAATTTCCAAAGACAACTCGAAATCTGTTCCCGGCGGCGGAATCCATCCACTCACTCGCTACGTAATGAACTACACTGCTTTTCTCGCCGACTACAACGGGCCGCTAACGGACATCGTCGCCGACTGGCCGTTAAATGTGCCGTCTCCGTTACCAGATTCGTATTTCGGAAGTCCCGAGAGCGACGATAAAGTCATGTCGGCGTTCTCCGCGAGATTCGCTTGGCTTATCCTCGTTCTCCTCTGTAAGCTCGACGGCAAAGCCGAGCTTTACAACGACGTGGCTCTCTCGTATCTGTTTCTGGCCAACAATCTACAGTATGTTGTTAACAAGGTGTGCACGTCGAGCTTAAAATTTCTTCTGGGCGATGAGTGGGTGACCAGACACATCGCGAAGGTGAGACAGTACGCAGCGAACTACGAACGCATGGGATGGAGCCGAGTTATGGCGGCGCTTCCGCAGAATGCAGCCGCGGCGATTCCGGTGAACGAAGCTAAAGGCAGTTTCATCAGATTCAACACGGCTTTTGAAGAGGCATACAAAAAGCAGAGTTCGTGGGTTGTTAAAGATTCGAAGCTTCGAGACGAAATCAAGATTTCGGTGGCCAGAAAGATTGTTCCGGTGTACCGGGAATTTTATGAGAAGTATAGATTGCAGATAAGGAGAGAGATGGGAAGTGATTTAATTGTCCGATTTGCCCCGGAGGATTTAGAAAATTACTTATCTGATTTGCTTAACGCCACGGGGGGTGCAGGTAGTGTTTCGTCAACTTCTCCCTCGTCGTTTTCATCACAAGATGGGCGGAGACCGTGAGTTGCCGGCGGAGGATAATAATTTTGGCACGTGCATATTTGTTCATTGACTAGTAAGGACAAAAATGAGGCACGTGGAGTGTATATATTTGGATCGTATTTGTATACGATTCCCTAAGAGATTGCAAAGAAGAATATTTCATCGCCACATTCCAAACGAATTGGAATAGAATAGGTATACATTCTTTGATTTTTACCATTAAAAAATTGATATTAATAAATGTTTGTATTAATTATTTTGAAAATTGAAGCTTTCCAGCTATACGTAGAGTGCAGGGAATAAGGAAGAATCATTCAACCATTCAGGTGTTTTAGGTTAATGTAATTTAAAAATGAAGGGCAACAGCCACATGATGGCGATTGGTTATAACTATAAACAAAGGTTTAAAATAAAATAAAGATACCATGCAATTATAGAGATATAAAGCAACTCATTGACGGGCATTTTATTTCTCAACTGTTATTAGTTTAGTTGAGTGTTTTAAGTTGTGAATTTGAGACCAAAATATTAAATTACGAAAATAATTCATCGAGTTAGCCGTTCCAGCAAGTAACCGATGCTGGCATCACGTGTAGGACCAGTCTTCTTTGAGGTGAGAATCAAACAAGCTACTTACCGTTGCTGGGGATAGCGATAGCGTCCCTCAATTTTACATTTAAATTATATGCTCCGGCTTTAATAATTTAAATCATAGTAAGAAACGAAAAAAAGCATGACCAAATCAAACTTTTGAGTGGGACAAAATAAGAAGTTGGCTTCGCTTTTGCTTTTGCTTTTTCGTACTTGGTTTCATAATATTTGGGTAGCGGACAAGCAAAGATGTGTATAACTTAGCTGGGACTGGGATGTCCATCTTTTAGGTGTCACTTAGAAGTCTGCTTTATGAACATAATCTTTAATTCATTGCTTGCATGAGTTGAAACCCTGATTTTGAAACTTTCAGCAGTTAGAAGTGGGATAATTAAGAGATTGAAGTTCACTTTTGAAGCTTAAATTACAAGCTGTGATAAGAATTTGCCGTGAGAGTGTAACTTCCCTACTTAATGCTCTGAAAACACAAATATACATTATTGAAGACAAATGAGTTATAATTTCATATTTACCTATACCACTTGAATAAAGCTTCAAACTTAACAATAAAAAGGTTGGGGTAAGCTGATGTGGTTACAATGGCAAGGGTGGGGTTGGAGCACCCCGTTCCAGATAGCGTGGTCCAACCCTGTTCTCTTTAATCTAGCAACAGAAAGCATACAAAAAGACCGAAGCTAATCATCCATCACCCAGTAGTCACTACGGGGGGGCCCTAAGAATCTTTGTTACCATGCTCACAATGGTCGTTGTCATATAACATCTTTCAATAAGAATTTATAGTTGGATATGTTCGAAACACAGCAAAGGATTTCATTAATAATTTATAGTTGGATATGTTCGACACACAGCAAAGGATTTCATTATGCGTAGAAACAGTGGTACACCTAGCAACCAACGTCCGTTTACATCTTTTTCATAATGATTACACAATATATACTCTCATGTTTTGCGAACCAAACTTCCATATAAAAAGCTATAAAAGAACCAAGTCCAATAATAACCTAATTTATAATGTATCCATAAATAAAAAGACATAATCTATTTTAGGGAGATAAGAGACACTGATATGAACCAAAAAAAAATTATTATCAAAACTACGTGAACTAGAAACACGCCGATCCAAAAAGTTCCGTTTAATTTTTCACAACCGAAAAATAAAATAAATTAGATTGCTCATAGACAAATAAAAAAAGACCATTCTTTTCAAATATGTTTTTGGTATCTTAGGACTTATAGTTATGAAAGGAATTGAGGAGGTCGAAGGAGAAATTATCTCAACTTAAAACCTTAAAGTAATAAATTATAAGTCCTATTTTTGTATTTAACTCACTTTACGTTGAAGCCAGTTAAGTCAAGTTTGAGGAGAAATTATCTCAATTCAAATCCTTAAGGCATTAGATTATAAGTCATATTTTTGTATTTAACTCACTTTACGTTGAAGTCATTTGAGTCACTCAATGAATTACCTATTAATCTAACCCAAATCTATGAATCTCTATTCATCGAACTTCGCCAACATAATTATTTTTGTATTTAACTCACTTTAGGTCGAAGCCATTTGAGTCACTCCATGAATCACCTATTCATCTTACCCAAATCTATGAAACTCTATTTGTTGGATTTCGTCAACCTAACTCTGATATCAATGAAAGGTTTTGAGGAGGAAAAATTAAACCATATCTACGTGAACCTATATACAACTAAGATATCATATCTCAATCAAAGCCTTAAGGTGATGGGTTATGAGTCCTATCTTTATATATAACTCGCTTCATCTTTATATTTCTTTATAATGTGAGATTATTCCACTTGTGAATTTCCATCATTCTTTACAAGATTTCAGAGACTTACACGATTGGTTCACATGGCTGTGTAAGTGGAGAACACTAACTTATACCACTTTACACGGATGTGTTGCTTATACGATTGAAATACACGGCCGTATAAGTTAAGGATATGGGCATATAGCATCCTACATAGCAATGTCTCCCTCTAATAAAGCTTTATCCATTTTGTCTTCACTTGTTTGTCATCCTTACGAACCATAAAAGTATCTACGATTATTGAAAATCTCAAAATGGGGCTGGACACTAAATATATCATTCTTAAATTAGTGGGTAAAAATTTATAATCATAACTAAAAGATCAAAATTTGATTAAATAAAAGATAAAAAGATAATTACTTAAGAATGTAAGAAATAGTGATTATCTGAACTTGAGGATTTAGGAGCAAAAGAACCCTAGAGAAAGCAATTTCTTCTTCATGATTGAAACTGAAGGAGAGGAAGTTCGGATAGAGACAAGAGAACTCTGCAAAAAACCATTAAAATTAGGTAATAACCAGTTGCAACAATAAAATTTCTGCTTTGGTAACTAGTTTTTTAAATAGAAAAAAAACATAATTTCTATTTTGTAGTAATTGTTGTCATTTTTTTCAGTTTACAAAAACTCAAAACTAAATAATTTTGTATGATTTGTTTTTATATTTTTGAAAATCCCAAAAAACCACAAAATTAGAAATTGACAACCCTTTAGCTTCTTTTTGGTTTGAATCATATCATGCGTACAAAAAATAACAACATATTTGACATTTAGGAGGCTCTATTTACTAGACATAATCCAGTCCAAGGTACTGTAGCAATGCAAATTCTCATATTTTATTTGGTTCAAATTGCTAATTTTGTTCACTTGCCCATGTTTTGAACGGAAAAAATTCAACATGATCTTTGTTTTCTTTCGACTAAGGAAGCTGAGCATACCATTCTATTCATTCACCCTATTATGCATAATACTTTTTATGACAATATTCATACCAAAGGATGAGCTTCTAACATTGGTTATCTGTTATATTCCAACTACCATGTCATTTCTTAAAATATTTCCCCTTCATTATCCCATACATTTTTTCGAGAACACTATGCTGAGAATTTTGTTTAATGCTATAAGCTCTGGTTTTTTATAGCTTAGCAGGGCTAACAAATGGGTTGTCACAAGGAAACAAACAAATTAATTTAAGAGTATTATGATTTGGAATTTCAGGTCTAGAGTTTGGGAGATTTTGTTTAGAATTTGTGGAATGGGCATTTTTTAACTGATGGGATTAGTACTTGTCAAGTATTTAGGAAAAATTTCCCAATTTTTTGTTTAATATTTTTTGTATTTGTATATTAATAACATATTGTTATATCATTTAAGGTGGGTCTAAAGTCTAGGTGTTATGCCATGTAGCTAATTTAAAACTCACTTAGGTTAGTTTTTGATATAGTTAGAAGAGAAGTTAATGGACTTATGCAAAATGGTCTAGAAAAAGGGTACGGAGCTAAGTTATGATACTAATAGGGGCTTATTTTGTTTAATGGTAGAACATTAAGTATTTATTTTTCAATTGTAAAAAAGTTGGGAGTTTATCTATACCTTTTCCTCTAACTCTTTTTACATGAAATAAAACTCTCACTCTAAAAAATATTTAAGCCTCTTTATTTTCTAAGGAACTTTGGAAAAGAATCTATAGTAGCTTCATTGAAAGTAAATTTAAGAGCTTAGTTATAAGAGGCAAAATTAGTAAAAAAAAATCCTAATACCTTAATTTCATAACCTTGATCAAAAATCCAAACACAAGAACTTGACTTATGAGGAAGAGAAAGTCCAAATTTCTTCGTGAGTTAATTTTGCATTTTACATTTTTTTCTTATATGTATCTGAATAGGAATTAGTTTTCCACTAAGCAGTTGATATTGGATTTTTATTAATGAGTAACAATCAATTTTATTAGAATGTTATGTAAGAAAAATCCAAATCAGGATGTACGATGGTAAATTTTGAACTTTAATAAATGTCTGTTATATTCCAAATTTGCAAAGAAAGTTAATTCTTTAAGTATACTAAATTCTAGAAGTCATAAGTGATTCCTTAGTTTTGATGAAAGTTTAAAAAAATTGTACTTTATATATTTTTTTATGGGACTACTATTAAAAGTATTGTTTTGATAAACACGTTATTTGTAAGATTTTGATGTCATTAGGTTATGACATGTGAGATTAGAACATATGACTAAAACTTTAATGAGAGAGCGGGGAATGTTATGCAAGCATAGGACATCAAAGTTAGACTTTTACGAGTATTACATGTTTGGGAAACATAAAAGAGTTAGCTTTAATTCAACCATTCATAGAATCAAAAGTACTATAAACTACATCCATTCAGATATTTGGAGATATGTTCAAGCTCCTCAGAGAGGTAGAACTTAGTATATGTCTTCTTTCATTAATGATTCCTTTAGAATGGTAGAATCTATTTTTTTAAAAAAATAAAAGTGATATCTTTCTTTTATTTAAGTGATGGACAATCCATTAACCAACGTTGCTATAAACTCATGATACATAAATTTTAACGACTTTAACCTATATTGGTCAACCACTAACTTATATAAGTTAATTAATCACCCCCTAAAACATGATTTTAACAACTTCAAATACTCAAAACCAATTTGTTTAATCTAGCTATGAGTCAAACATTTCCCAAAATGTTCCCCAAAGATTATTTGAAATATGAAGAAGTTGTTATGTTATAAACAAAAGTTTCAATATCTCTTAGTGAATATAGCTAGCTAGAGTCACAGATGAAAAGTAGAACGAGATGGATAAGAATGTTGTAGCTAATTTTCACCTAGATTTAGCTAATGAAGTATTATCTAACATAGAGGAAACGAAGAATGCGAAGGTAATATGAGATCACCTCACAAAATTATATGAGGCCAAATCACTTCACGGCAAAATTTTTCTGAAAAGGAAACTATACACTTTGCACATGACGGAATCCACTTTGGTGATAGAGTACTTAAATACTTTAAATACTTTATTTTCCTAACTCATATCATTGGGGCATACAATAGAGAAAAGTGAACGTATGGAACTTCTACTCCAAAGTCTATCAGATTTATATGATCAACTCATCATCAATTTAACAAACAGCATAGACACTCTAGTCTTCGACAATATTATAGCTGCTATTGTGGAAGAAGAGAGTTGACACAAAAGTATGGAAGACAGGCTGGCAAATTCGCAACAAACAAAGGCCTTAGCGGTGACAAGAGGAAGATAAATAGAGCGTGGCCTAAATGAGAGTCATAGTTATGGTAGATCAAAATCCAGGAGTGGGAAAAATTTCAAGTTCTACAATTATGGCAAGAAAGGGCACCTGAAAAGAGATTGTTGGAATCTAAATAAGAAAGATTTTGTTTCTCAAGGAAATGTTTGAAGCACTTTAAATGATGGAAGTGTAATGGTTTGTGAAGAAGAAACGATTATTGGAGGAAAGAGAAGATTTGCTGATGTCTGGCTGTTTGATTTAGCAACTACTTTTCATATGACCTCTTGAAGAGAATGATTCCATCCGTATGAATTTGTCTCTGGAAGATTTGTGTACAACTGTAATGATCAAACTCTTAAGATCGTTGGTATTGGCACTATCAAGTTAAAGTTGTATGATGGTACAATTTAGACTATTGAAAAAGTGTGGCATGTGGAGGGCTTGAAGAAGAATTTGTTGTCTGTAAGACAACTGGATGATCTCAGTTTCAGATTTGAGATTCAAAAAGAGATCATTAGGGTGATTAAAGGAGTACTGATAATTATGAAAGCAGAGAAAATTGTTGAAAATCTATACATGCTGAAGGGAGTAACTTTGCAAGAAGGAGAGGCATTCGTTATGGTGATTAGTCAAGATGACAAATCTGCAGTGACGTGACATAAAAAGCTTGGATGTATGTCAAAATAAGGAATGAAGATACTTGCAGAGAAGAATCTACTTTCAAGTTTTACAAAGGTTTCACTATCTTTCTGTAAGCATTATATTGTGAGTAAGCAGTATTGATTGAAATTCAACACATCAAAATTCAAAACTAAAGAAATTCTTGAATTGATTCACTATGATTTATGGAAAGCATTAGTTACATCCCTAGGAAGATCAAATTTCTTTGAATCATTCATAGATGATTATTCAAGGAGATGTTAGGTATTTCCTATCAAGAGGAAAGCAAATGTGTTTTTAGTCTTTAAATTTCACAAAGTGCGGGTGGAACTCAAATCTGGCAAGAAGATCAAGTGTTTGCGGTTAGATAATAGAGGAGAATATACTGGTAAAGAATTTGATGAATTTTGCAAGAAAGAAGGCATCAAAAGGCAATTTATAATAGCACACACTCCTAAAAAAATGGAGTAGCAAAGCGAATGAATAGAACTATGTTGGAAAGAACAAGAGCAATGTTGAGAACTGCAAGCTTAGATAAGAAATTCTGGGCAGAAGCAATCAATACCACTTGTTATGTGGTGAATTGAGCTTCATCAACTATAATTAAGTTGAAGATGCCGATGGAGATGTGGATTGGTAAACTAGTGGATTATTCCAACCTCCATATATTTAGAAGTCCTGCCTATGTGATGTTCAATGCCCAAGAAACTACAAAGTTAGATCCAAAATCTTGAAGATGCATTTTCTTAGGGTATGCTGAAGGTGTGAAGGGGTGTCGTCTGTGAGATACCACATAAGATTATTATCAATAGGGATGTTATCTTCATAGAAGATAAGGATCAAGAGCAAGCATAAAATGTTGACATTGTATAAGAGAATCCAAAAACTATAACAATACAAGTGGATAGGGAAGTAGATCAAAGTGATTCTTCTAAAGCTGTACCAAAGCACGAGGAGCAAGAATTAGTCGAATATAATGTTTCAGATACTTAGAGATCAACTCGCACAAGAAGAGCACCAAGCTAGCACTCAAATTATATTATGGAGAGCAATATTGTATACTGTCTTTTAATTGAGGACGGAGAGCCATCAACTCTTCAAAAAGCAATGAATAGTTTAGATGCATCTCAATGGATGATAGCAATGCAAGAAGAAATTGAAGCACTTCATAAGAATAAGACATGGGAGCCGGTATCACTACCATAAAGAAGAAAGTCTATTGGCAATAAATGGGTTTACAAGATCAAATGAAGTGGTGATGATCAGGTAGAGCGATATCGTGCTAACTTGGTGGTAAAATGATATGCTTAGAAAGAAAGTATTGATTTTAATGAAATATTTTCTCCTATAGTTCGACTCACTACTGTTTAAGTAGTTTTGACAATATGTATTATATTTGACTTGCATCTTAAGTAGTTAAATATGAAAATTGCATTTCTTCATGGAGATCTTGAAGAAGAAATTTATATGCTTCAAACAGAAGGTTTTAAAGAAAAAGGGAAAGAGAACTTAGTTTGCAGGTTGAACATATATATGTATGGTTTAAAGTAGGTGCAGAGGTGTTAGTATAACGTTATGTTTGGTTACTGTCTCTGTCCACTGGGGACAGTAGACAGAACAACATAATCCTGTCACTGGGTACCGTTTGGTTACTGTCCATCGATTTTTTGTCTCCATCTCCAATAGACAGAGACAACAAAATCTTGTCCATTACAAACCGTAGGACAGAAAACATTTGTCTCTGTCTATCGAATAGATTTTTCTCTGGTCAGTCGACGTTACCCCTCTCCTCCGTCGGTCTCTCGCAATCGTTCCGTCGCACGCCCGAACAACTCAGTCGACGTTACCCCTCTCCTCCGTCTCTCGCAATCGTTCTCTCGCACGCTTGGCTTCTCAGTCGAACGGTACTTGTCTTCTTCCCCATTTTCTCTTC
>JAOSBK010000205.1:9943156-9956953 GCA_027568895.1 Erythroxylum shatona | reverse complement strand
GCTCCCCCCCCCCCCCCCCCCTTCAGTTTTGTTCATTTCAGAGAAATGAAGATGCAATCCTGGCAGATGGACGACTTATTCTTTGTGAATCCTAGAAATGATACGGTGACACATGATGGATGGTTATGTATATTGCTAAGATGAATTAAGAGCAAGGTCTAGTACAAACTTCGAATCAATCAAATTGAAAAGACATTCCTCTTCATCAGAATCATTTCCAAGCCCAACGTTTGCCATTCGAGCCTGGAATTTTGAGTTTGAGCTCAGTACAAGACAGCTTTTTTGTTCCCCATTGGACCTTTAGCAATCCAAGATCAAATATGGAAGAAAACCTAGATGGAAACAATTATAGATGATTTTTTGTTACATGGAAAGGAAAGGAAAGGAAAAAAAATCTTAACTCTGTATGAAATCACAAGTTCTTAAAGAACAGCTTCGAGGTACGGTCAAAAATATATCTTGTCAACTTCGAGGTACGGTCAAAAATATATCTTGCCCAACTAACCAGAAGCCCTCCTAGTATTTATAGGAAAATTCCTACACACATATATTTTACCAGATTGGGATCGTTAGTAGATTTGGAAGTAAATGCACTCAATCCTCTGGAAATAAAAAAGAGGCTTGGTGGTGTCAATGGTGTGCCCATGTGTCTGTAATTTTCAAACCTACATTGGAAATAGACAACCCGAATTGACGTGGCTTGGCTCAATGCTGATGAACGAAACCTATCTTTTAAATTTGGCGATCTTTATTTGCCGGTTCCTTGAACAAAAAATATCTTGAGACCACTGACAACTTTCGTTGACGTTTACGTTGATGGCTATTGTCCTTCAGAAGTGGCTGCAATTAAACAGCAGTTATGTCCTTGAGAGCACTGATCCCTTTCGTTGACGTTTACGTTGATGGATATTGTCCTTGAGAAGTGGTTGCAATTAAACCGCAGTTATCGAACTTGGAACTCTGAGTTGTCTAAAATTTGCAGGGTTCATACTGTAGGCATAATTTTTATAAACGTAATAGGATATATGAAATTCACAAATATTCAATCATGATCATGTATTTTATTTTAATACAAAGATAGAGTTTATGGATCCTAACCTTTGTCCATGACTTACTGATGCATAAATCAATTCTCAACAATTGCCTTTTCTCAATCTATCTCTTTCTTTAAATTTTTCTTTCTTACCTTCTTTCAAGATGATATTTTGTAAGAAGAAGAAAATTTATATTATTAGGCTGAGATAAAACCTTAATCTCATTAACAAACTTGTAGCTATTAACTAGTTTTAAAACTTCCCATCATAATGAACCAAAAGCCTAAAGGCTCATTTATTAAATTATTAAATCCTTTAACCGTGTTTTAACACACAAGTCAAGTTAAAGGAATTATTTCTATAAAGGAATTATTTCTAACATTTTTTCAATTGACTTATATGATTATGCAGTCTATTGAATTAATAATTTAAGCAATCATAATGTACAATAGCCGTAATTCACGATATTATCAATAATTATAATCAAGTATAAGACTAACAAGAGTCATGGTGGTCATATATTATTAATTCAAGAGACTCCCTTCAATATACCACTATACTAGCCCTTTTGCTTAATCATGATTATAAATGAAAAGTACATAATAGGATTTATCCTTCAATTTTGTTTTCAATATCATACATTGCAATTAAATACATAAAGAAGAAAATAGAAACTTCAAAAACAATATAATCATTAATGTGTAAAGAGTGTCAAATATATAATAAAAGTCAATATAACAATATTGTTTAATAATCATCAACACACGTACGACCCATATTCTTTATATAACCATAAAATATAAAATATTTTAGGTGGCAACCGCTTCATCAAAGGGTCAACTAACGTATGATTGGTGCTAATATGCTATATTGAAACTTTACATTTTTGAACCTCTTTCTTAACAGCAATACCTTTGGAATACAAGTTGACCTTAGAGAAGAAAACTACTACAAAATTATCACAGTAAAATTTTAGTGGCCTAGCTATACTGTCGATAATTTCAAGCCCTGAAATAAAGTTTTGTAACCATTTAGCCTGAATCATTAACTAAAATCATGCCATAAACTCAACCTCTATAATAGATGTAACAATTATAGACTACTTCACACTCTTCTATGAGATGGTTCCTCTAGCTAATATATATATATATATATATATAGCCAAAAGTATATTTTCTTGTATTTAAACAGCCAACAAAGTGTGAATTTGAGTATCTAACCACCTCGAGATGATCATACCTCCTAAAAGTAAGCACGTGCTCTTTAGTTCCTTACAAATATCCCATAACTTTGTTTGCAGCTTTCTAATAATTCATATTATGATTACTCTAGTATCTCCCTAACATCCCTACTGCAAAACTTATGTCTACTCTTGTACATATCTGAGCATATGTTAAATTCCCTACTACAGATGCATACGGAATTAATTTAATTTGCTTTCATTCTACGTCACTTTTTGGACATTACATATAGTTAAATTTGTCCTCTTTCTAAATTAGGACTATTGATTCTAAACACTTGTCCATCTTAAATCTCTTTAACACTTTATTAAAATATGCTTTCTTAGACAAACCTAATAATCCTTGTGATCTATCACATAATATTTCTATTCCTATCACAAATACTGCCTAACCCATATCTTTCATTTCAAAATGACTAGAGAAAATTTTCTTAGTCTCACTTAAAAGACCAAGATCATTAGCTGCAAGTAACATATCATCAATATACAAAACTAGAAAAGTAAACTTACTCACACTAACCTCCAGAATTTTCTTTAAATCCAAAGAAAATAATAATATAATTACACTTAAAATACCATTGTCGGGAAGCTTGTTTAAGTTCATATATTGACTTCTTTAGTTTACACACCATGTGTTCTCTTCTAACCTTTATGAATCCCATTAGTTGGTTTATAAACTTCTTCCTCTAATCCCCGTTCAGAATGACATTTTCACTTTTATTTGATGTAACTCCATATTATAATGAGTTGCCAAAATCATAACAATTTTAAGTGAATCCCTTTTAGAGATTGGTGAAAAAGTCTCTTTATAATCAATGCCATCTTTTTGAGTAAATCCTTTAACAACTAGCCTGGCCTTGTAACGTTCTAGTTTGTCAAGAGATTCATGTTCGGTCTTAAGGACCAACTTATAACCAATTCTCTTATAACCTTCTGGAAATTCCATAAGGTCTCAATCATCCTTATATTCTATAGATTTAAACTCATCTTTTATGGCATCCAACCACTAATCAAAATTTTTAATATTTAGGGCTTGTAAAATAGTCATTGGGTAATTCTCAATTCCTAAGTCATTATCTGACTCGTGTAGACATAATAGAAATAACTGGACTTATTTCTCTTTGAAAGCTTCTTAATACTATTTGTTGTTGTTGTTATACTGTAGGTTCATTCACTTCATGTTCAATTTCATTATAAATAATGGGTTCATTAATTTGTTATTCTTTATGATTATTAGGCAATTCAATAATTTATGAAATAACAACTTGATTAGGTGTACAAGCCATAGGGACTTACATAGCCTCAGGGACATGCTCTCCTATTTTTTGAATATCCACTATACATGGTGTTTCACTCCCACTAGTCTTATAATGTTCAATGAACCTGACATTCTCAGTTGCCACATTTCTTGTATTATGGTTAGGACGATAAAATATAACCTCTAGACTTCTATGGATAACCAATAAAATAGTCATTGCTTGTTCTTGATCTAGTTTCTTTTCATATAGATTATAATGCCTAATTTATGCTTGGCCACCTTAAATATGCAAGTGCCTTAAACTTGTTTTCCTTCTAATCCATAGTTCAAAAGAAGTCTTTGAAATTGTCTTACTAGAAACCATGTTCAATAAGAATATGACAGTTTTTAGAGCATATATCCACAAAGACGTGGGTAAAAGTGAATTACACATCATACTCCTAACTATATATAACAAAATTTTGTTACTCCTTTCTGCTTCACCATTTTGTTACGGTGTGTTTAACATTTTGTATTGTGAACAAATACCAGATCTCTCAAGGAATTTAGCAAAAGAACCAAGATTTTGACTACTTTTATTACACTTACCATAATATTCACCACCTCTGTTAGACCTAAGTATTTTCACCTTTTTGTCTCATTGCCTTTCAACCTTATTAATATAAACCTCCAAGGGTTTTTACAACTTGAGATTTATCATTTAGCAAATGGACATATCCATATCGTGAATAATTATCTATAAAAGTGATAAAATATTTTCCTTTATTGAAAGTAGACACATCAAATAGTCTACAAACATCAATGCTAATTATTTCAAGAAATTGAGAGCTTCTTGTGCCTCCTTTCTTTAATGTCTATTTTGTTTTCTTGCCTTTAATACGATCTATACAAATGTTAAGATTAGTAAAACCTAATTCAGGAAGTATTTCATTCTTTACTAATCTTTGAAGTCTTTATTTAGAAATGTGTCCTAAAAGCTTATGCCATACATAAACAGATCTATCATTAATCAAACTATGTTTGATACCAATATTAGCAGTCAAAGTCATTAAAGTTTCAGCATAAACAATATCAAGGTTTAATTTATATAAACATCACACAATACACAACTATCAATCATGTGGTTATGTTTATACAAATTGAAACTACCAAATTTAAATGAGTATCCAATCTGTCAAGTGTGGATAAAGAAATTAAAATCCTAGATATACTAAACATATAAAAAATTTCACATAATTCCAAATGATATCCAATATTTAGGATTAAGTGATAAGTCCTGACAACTTATACTAAAACTCTCATTCCGTTGCCCATATAGATAAATCTTTCATTTGATCTTATGGTTTGGATCATAATTAGTCCTGGCGAGGTATTAAAAACATAAGTAATAGAACCAGAACCAATCCACCAAGTATTAAAATGAACTTCTGCTAGGTTTGTTTCAAAATAACATAAGCACTATGCCTTCCTTTCTTCTTAAACCATTCCTTACGTTTAGAACATTCCTTTTAGAAATGCCTAATCTTTTTTATAGAAATGGCATATGCATTCATGATGTTCCTTCTAGTGGATATGAGAGAATTCCTTATTAACTTTCAAGGGTCCCTTCACTTTCTTCTCATGCTTCTTTCCACCTTTCTTACCAGCTCCTTGATTCTTAACATAATTAATGGAGTGACATCATTGATTATCGAGTCTAGTCTCTTCCTAAACTAATATAGTGTGCAACTCATACTTATTCCATTTATCTTTTATGGTATTATAGTTCATTTGGAAGGGACCATACTCAAAAGGTAATAAGTTCAAGATGAACTATATAAGGAAACTTTAATCTACTTCCATTCATAAAGAACTTAAGTCTTACTGTAATGTTTGTCATTTTAATGACGTGTTTATGCATAATACGTGATCCATCAAACTTTATGGTGGCCAATTTACTTATAAGAGTCTGAGCAAGAGACTTGTCAGCAATCTGAGAGCATTTTTCCACAAACTTAAGTAACTCGTTAGCACTTTCAGTTTTGGGAAGAACAGACTTAATATTACCAACAATTGTCATCTTCATATACATCATACTCAATTTGTTTGATCTTTCCCAATTTTTAAAACAGATTTTCTCCTCATTAGTGCTCAAAATATTTAGAGCATTTATTTTCTCAATTATAAGTGTCAAATTCAAGTTCAAAACTCCAAGAAAAAACTACACTTGTTCACTTCTTTAAGAGAAGTTCAATCCGTTAAACTTTGTAAAAGATAAGAGATTTAGATGCATAACAATAGTTGCTACAGGAAATTTAACTTAATATTGATGCTTTGAGTCATACAACAATACACTACACAGATTAAGAGAAACTTCATAAATTGCATGTTAATGTTCACCTTAGGGCAATCCATTAAAATACAATACAATACAACATATATTGATTTTCATAAATTGTAAACTAATGTTTACCTTTGGGCAATCCATTAATATACCATATAATACATAGTGATGCTAATGTGTACATAATTTGGTAATCACACCAACATCGATTAGTAATATTATTATCTTTGAATATCAAAACAAAACTAATTGTGTATAGGTATTACCTACATTCATTTTCATTAACTATAAAAATAAACAAATCACCTTTGGGTGATTTCAAAAATATTTTATAATAATGAATTTCAATTTACCCATAAAATTACAATTAATTAGCATCAAATTATAAGCAATTAAAACTTAAATCATAATATTTGGAATTAAAAAATTAAAAGAATATTTGCTAGTGGTATTGAAAATTCCAACACCTGGCAACTTTCTTTACTGCCTGTGTTGGGAATTTTCTCCAGCGCTAGGTTGTTGAAATTTCCCAACACTTGGTATTAGGACACTGGTTGAATGCCTAGCTCCTAGCGTTGGCCACATCACTAATGCTGGGACTTTAATCCCAACAATTTTTCAATTCTTTTTTTAATTATGTACGAATATGAATTAATCCTTCAAATCATCAAATCCATGTAAAAAATAGGATTTTCTAAAATTTTAAACCAAGAATCATAAAGTTCCTTTAATCATGAGAAATCTACATTAAAGCTATGAATTTCTTATAACTATGCTCAGATACCATGTATAAGCATAATTTTCAAAAACATAACAAGATCTAAAAATTTATGAAACTCACAAATATTCAATCGTGATCATAATTTTATTCTAATACAAAAACAAAGTTAATGAATACCAACCTTTGTCCATAGCTCAGTTATGTGGAAACAATCCTCAATAATCTCTTTTTCCCCAGCTGTCTCTCTTTTCTTTCTCACTTTCTTTCATGATGGTGTTTATGAGAAAATAAAAACTTATATTAGGCAAAGATAGAACTCTAATCTCCTTAATAAAATGACAACCATCAGTAAATTTTAAAACTCTCCATCATAATAGGCCAAAAGTCTAAAGACCTATTTATTAAGTTATTAAATCACTTAATTGTCTTTTAACATATGTGTCACTTAAAGGAATTATTTCTAACACATATTAACCAATTTTGTAAAATAATTTTGCATGTCTTTGATTTGTTTCTAAGTTTCTAAATCATAAAATAATTTATTGGTCAAGTTTATTATAAGGAATGTGATGTAAGATTTTCTCAATGCAATTGATATGGCTGAATTTGGAATAGTTGATCTAAGTAAAAGTAATGTGAATAAAAATACTTTAAAAGTGTTGTGATTAAATGCAATTAATTGTTTAGTCATCATACCAAAAAATGTTATGAAATTAATTTGATATAGGGTTTATGTCTTTAGTGAAACTTAAATAATTAGTAGACTTATAATCAATAAATAAATAATATATAGATCGAAGTTCATATAATATCAAAGTAAGAAGTTTACCTAAAAAAACACATCAAAATTGTCTTTTTTCTCCTTCAAAATCATAGTTTTGAAGACAATATATATCCAAACTTTTTTCCCCTAAGAAATGATATTGGTATAATAAAAGGCAAAACTGCAAAAGCATAGGAGAGAAGAACAGCTCTTAGACCCATTTTTCATAGAGATCAAGTTTTAGGGAGAAAACATCTATATAACTATTAGTTTATGCTCTTGCACCCAATCATTTGGATGCAATTTGATGATGACACTATTATTTATTAATGAAAAGTCATTTTTTATCTTTGTGTAGTAGGTTAATTACATTTGATGTTTTAATATTGAAGATAAAATCTCTGAAATAATTACCGTGTAATTGAAATTTTGATGAGATTATAATTGTGAGATTCAATATACGTTTACGTATTATTCCTAAATATTCCTAGTTGTAGTTTGATCAAGACTAGATATTCTTGAAATGGTAAAGCTAGCATACATTATGTTTCTTTATTATAAAGAAATTAATTGATTTCATAAATTAATGTATAAAGATACTTAAACTAAAATGTGGGTGATTATTATAGAATAAGTCACTGAACTGACGCGACAATGAGAATCCCAAATAGAATATTACTTATATGTTTGTGGATTTTGTTATAATGATGGTTGTAATTGATCCTTAGACTTAAGATTACTAAGGTATTTCGTGTAAAAATTACTGTATTTTGATGCTACTTTTGAACTATTCTAGGATGATTCAGTTGGTAGTACTTAGATGCAGTATGAACTACGAAGATAGTTGAGTAAGTTAATAAATGATTCGTCACTCTAAAGTAACTAGAGAGAATATTATACTATTATTGATTAGTAGTGATTTATAGAATTATCCGGCCAGAGTGAATTGACATTTGAAAAAGACATTTTAAAATTTCAATTAGATCAATTACTAATTGGCAAGAACGAACATGATTGGACCAAAAAGAGTAGAGATGCACTATATCCATACTCTGTCAAATTGGAATATTGGATAATGAAAAGATTAAATTATACATCATAACTATGCATAGATAGGTTAAATCAAACCATTTTAATATTTCTGATATTTGAGTGGTTATGATATGTTGTTAGATATCAATATTCATCTATAATTATAAATTGTTTAATTAAAAAATTAAAAATAAATTAAAAGAAGTTTTAATTTATCTGATTCTAATTGTGAATTAAAATTAAAATTTATAATCATTGTCAATATATTAGGAACCTAATGAGTCACACTTCAAAAAGTAGCTTATGAAGGAAAAATCAATTTTAATTAAGTTGGACTTAATTATAAAGTTTGAGAAAATTTAGAGATCAAATATGAGATATTTAATTTTATTAAAATTATATTAATTATAATTAGAGTATGACTTTAATTATAATTAAGGAATTTAATTTTAATAAAAATTACAAAATCCTAAATGTTTTTCTATTAATAGGAAGAAAAGAAAAAGGACCTAGCACTCTTTTTTTCGTCCTAAAGAATTGAGAAGTTGTTTTGAAGATGCTGTTAGAGGTTGAACGATTGAACAACTTATGGTTGACATGATGAAAATTTTGTCAAAAGATTTCAACAGAAAATGCAAAGCAGGTATGATATCCTACTTAGCAATTTGTGTTTTTATTTAAGTTATGCAATTATTGAGATCAGATCAGAAACTATAAAAATTTTATTTTTTGCTATGCCTGTGATTCAATCACAATTGATTTCCAACAATAACTTTGTTTCCATTAATCTTGAAAGCATGGAGATTATTCCAAACTTCCTGAAAAAGGATCAAGCCCTTCGTCAAGAATTCTAAACAAAATAATATATTTTCGTTATAAATTATACGAGTTGTAGTCGGTAGTTGGAGTGGAAGAACTGTGCTGATGACTTGGAAATCACTAATAGCTTGGGTACAATGCTTCCAACCGATCTTACTGGTACATCTACCGGTATTTAATACCTGCAAAGAAGTTGACGTATCTATCATATATCAATTTGAAAACAGCATAATATAATAGCATCCATCAACACTTCTTTTTCAATGTCGCCAAGTTTGGATGTGATGATCTAAGTAAACTTTCCTAGAAAGTTGGTACCTGCGAAAGGAGAAATTTCAAACAATTCCTTTCGTCCCGTGTGAAAGTACGGGGAAAAGTTTGAATGCTTTCGTACAGACTAGAGCGTGACAAGAAATAGGTGAAATCACATACATGTGGACATTGAGATTGTCGGTCTTTCAAACAGGGATACATCAAATGCATCTTTCTTTTAGGTTTGTTATGTTTGATATCTTTTGATTTTGAAGGTGAGTTTAATCGGAAAAGTATTTGTAAAAAGAGGTCAATCTAATATAAAGAAGTTAGAATCACATAAATAACCTCTTTGTAAAAGTAAACTATAAAAAGAAGGTTATGTAAATTTTGACCTTTTTCAAATTTTCTGTTATTTTTGTACCGGAGTAGTTTGCTATTACGTGTAACTTGGAATATTTGTAACATGAGCTTTCGACCTAAGAGATCTTAGTTCATACGAAATTATCTGATGATATTAAGAAACTGTTGACTAGAACTTTGACTGTCTGATTCCTTTGTTTTTTTTTTTTGAGTTCTTCATTTTGGTTAATCTTGTTTATGTGCAAATTCCGATGATTGAATTACTAAATATGTTGGCATTAGGTTTACAACTAAAGTGATATGAATTGATTTTTTTTTGATGATGAACTTTAAAATTATACCAATTTAGACTATGAATAAGCTAATAAATAGATCCAAATTAACTAAAAAAGGTTGTTCAAATATTATACATGAAGCTTGTGAATTCTCTTTAAAATAGACGTGGAATTAACTAAAAATGACATGAAAAAAAGTAGAGAAAGGAAAGCATAAGGCTTTATGGAGGGTGTGTACCAATGCTACAAATGCTGTACTATTACTAGAATTGGATTTAGTTTTGGTACAACACTGTATCGATATTTGTTAATATCAAGTATTGTTTTGGATAATTTTTTAAATTTATAAAGCAATCTTTGAATTTTTTAAAATTGCAAAACAGTCCCTCAATATATTGTACTATATAATATATAATTTTATATCAACCATGTTTTCAAAAATTATAATAATAGAAATTTAAAATAACAACTGTCTATTTAGTTTTATTAATATTACTTTTCACATATTTCACATATACATAATAGTCATAATTAATATGAAAAAGATTATTTAATCATCATACAAATATAAAATTAATAATAATATAAAATACTTAAAATGTTATAATTTCATCACATAATAAATAATAATTATATCAAAACTTCAAAATAATAATAATAATAATAATATTATTATTATTTATGACTCTATAACTATTATAATTTATAACAATAGTTCGTGCTGAAAAATTAATTAGAAGTGAAACATGAAACAAAAATATTTATAATTGTATTGCAGATATAAAATTTAATATATACAACAAATATAAATGAAATTAAAAGAAGAGGATAAACAAAAACCTAGAACTTCATTCAATCAAATACTCGCTCAAATCATATTGACCTCAATTTTCATTTGGTACAAAATTCTTATCATTGAAAAGATTCTCATCATCATCATCACCATCATTCAAATTCATTACTTCAAATGACATGTCAATACTTTTTCATCCAAAATTATCTTCCAAGTCATTCTCATATATCAAGCCCTGTTTCTCATCAACCAAATTCATCAAAAGATTGATATGTTTAAGGTAAATTAGATCTACAAAATTACTTGTTCTATAAGAGTCTTAGTAAAAAATAAAATAAAATTATTAAAAATACAAGAAATTATATCTAAAATAATGATAACAACATACATTTCTCGAAGCTTTAAATTGTATAAAAAAAATCAAGTTGTTCAATCTTTTGTCCTTTTCTTAGAATAGATGAATTGCAATTCTCAAACACCGCTTCCGAATTGGTCTCATTAAGCAATTGTAAGTCGTAAGATAACAAAAGTAGCATTATAAATAAAATAAAATGATGAATAATTTTCAACAGGTAACAAAAGTGAAAAAAACTTAAATAAAGTTTGTCTTTTTGACAAATAGCAATTGTCATCCTAAAATCACCAAAAACATCCTTATAAATCTTTATTTGTGAACTTAGGAGATCTTATATCATCTCATGGGCAGCAATTATTATGATAGTTAATAGCATTCTTTTATTAACTTTAGCTTCTTCTTTTTTTTGTAAAACTTAGTCTAAAATAGAAAATAGGATTAAAAAAATACCCCAACTGCAAATAATGGAGAGTAAAGTTATCTTTTTTATCTTTAATTGATGATTACAAGGTAAGGTGTATATAAATAAGGACTTTTTTTTCATATTGGCCTTGATTACTTCCTTGGCCTGCTCCATGACATCATAAAAATAACCTATTATTGCCTTCTTATCACTATCAGTCAGACAAAATACCCTCACCAAAGGCTCACAAAATTGGATGACAAATTAAAAGTGGGACTAAAATTCATTACCTTTAAGTATAATTCTAGAAACCTCCAATCGAGCATTAGACCTAACATGCTAAGTTGCAACTCACTTATCACTCGTAAATATTTATCTAAACTCTTTCTTCATTATAATAAAACACTGAACTGATAAGAAATTACTTGTAAATCTTGTAATAGTAGAATGACACAAATTCCTACCATTAGTGAAATCCTTTAGCCCAATTCATTCTTTTTTCATCCAAATAACTTTTACTTTCATAAATATAATTGTTCATAAGTTTACATCTGTAGTCATCTATTATCCTAGACCATAAGAGGTAATAGCATCTATCATATATTGATAATAATAAGATTGGGCAGCAATGAATACTATACCTTAATCATACTACCATCTAGCCATTGTCATGCCCATATTATGAACCGCTTCTTTAGATTGTAAGGCACTGTAGTTTAAAGGGTGAGCTTTAAGAGTTGTTCATTATGCAAAAAAGTTAGACACATGCCTTCTTCTTCTCCACATCAAGTGCAATATTTTCTTCTTGATGGGTAGGAATACTACAACCATCAACATTCCCACTATCATCATGAACATCAACAAAAGAACTTCTACTACCAATTTCGTAGTTCAATCTTTGCCTTCTATCTTTCTCATGCTAATACTCTTCAAGAAAAGTCTTTATTTTCCATTTGACATTATGAGTCACTTTATTACAAGGCTCCATATCACCTTTGATCATAGCTAAATGCTTCTTTAATCTGGTGATTCTCCATAGTTCAAATGATTGTTACAATACAAATAAATATTACGGTTTCCTATTCCAAAAACCAATCTAGCATTAGCCTAAACTAGATCATCAAATTGTCCTATATCTGAAGCAATAAAATTATTAGGAGTGCTTGAACTTCTTTTCGTTTATCTATAAAATAAATAAAGACATATGTCAAAATTAAATTAATAGCTTCATATATCAAAATAAAGAACACCAATTTTAATATCAACTACTATCACAAAATATGTATTTTTAACTCAAAAGTCAAAACTAACATAAAAACACATATATCTTATATAACTCATTCTGTATTATTACATCATTCAAACATAAACTAAAGACTTACACTCATAACTATAACCTATTCAACTTTATCCATAACTTGCAACTATATGTTTACAACCTATATTATGTAATCACATAATTCAACTATCAACTAATCTATTTTGTTTACTTATACAATTCAATTTTTAATACTTATCATTATTTTGTTTTCTTAACTAATTTTAATCAACATTATTACTAAAATCCTAATTCCTAACTTTAACTTAACAATTTTTCATTCACCAATTTTAATCAACATTCTTAATTTCTTGCTCAAGCTAACTCCATATTTAAGAGTTAACATATACTACGTAATTAAATTTCATCCAACATCATCATAAACACCCAATTAAAGTCTCGTTGAGGCACGAGGTCTAGGAAATTTCATCTAACACAATTCACTAATAAGTCAAAAACTAACAATTCAAGTATTCAATATACATAATTACACAATAAACATATATATCTTGTAACACCCCACTCCCGCATGACCCGAACCAGACATCGATGGTGATATCCGAGTCTGTGCCCCGCGAGGGTGGTGTGCTACATCACTCAGTCAAAACTCAGTATAAAAATGTTTTTTTCTCTAACACATACACACACACATTATAATTTATGCGGAAAACAATTTACATAAACACTTCAATGGCCTCGGGGCCCTTTTTATAAATACAATATCTTTAATACAAAAAAAATTCAGAAAAACTAAAATACACTAATGCAGATGCGAACTGATCCCGACCCCTTCTCTACTTCATTAACCAGCAGATGTCATACGCCCGTTACCTAACGGGGTATTCTTC
>JAOSBK010000205.1:9888606-9902143 GCA_027568895.1 Erythroxylum shatona | reverse complement strand
TTATTAAGATTTTTGAAAGCATGGTTGATGTAAATAGTAAACTAGTAAAGTATACAGTACAACTGTATAATATATCAATATGGACTATTTTGCAATTTTAAAAAACTTTAGGGACTATTTTATAAATTTAAAAAATATCCCAAAACGGTACCCGGTACCAGTACAGTTCCGTTCCAGAGCTCAATCCGGTACCGAGCCCGGTACGGTATTCATAACATTGCTTAAACTTTGACTCCTACATTTATAAACTATTAAGCAAGTATTTGGAGTCACACATGTCAATCTCTAAGTGTCCAAAAAAGAGTTTGCTTTCTAACACTCCCCCTCAAACTCGACTTTGCATACCAAGTTTTTCTCTTAATCTACGAAACACTTCATTGTTTAGTGGTTTTGTAAAAATATCTACCAGTTGATCTTCTGTTCTACAAAACACCAATTCCATAATTTTGTTTTGCTTCGACTATGTGCCACTAGATTTTTTCTAAGTGATATGGCAGACTTGTTGTCAACATATTTATTGTCAGGCCTTCTTGTGTGTGATCGAACTCACTTAAAATATATCTCAACTACATTGCTTAACATGAACTTGCTGTTGCAACTAAATACTCAGCCTCACATGTTAAAAGGGCAACTGTTTGTTGCTTCTTTGATGACAATGAAAATATTGCTGACTCAATATGAAAGGCATAACTAGAAGTATTTTTTCTATCATCCACATCTCCACCATAATCACTATATGAATAACCAATTAATTTCGAATTTTGAGAATGTGTATAAAATAATGCTTGGTCAATTGTACCTTTAATATATCTCCAAAAAAAAAATTACTGCATCAAAGTGATCTTGTTTAAGCTTCTTTATATATCTACTGACTAGTCCAACTGCATATATAATATCTAGTCTTATTTAGGTCAGATACCTCAAACTCCCAACCAAACTCTTGAATAATGTTGGATCTATAGATTTTCAGTCTGAATCAATTCTTAACTTTATGCTTGCTTTGGCAGGTGTGACTATTGGATTTCAATCTTTCGTTTTAAATCTCTTTAAAACTTCATTTGCATACTTCACTTGAGAAATAAAAATTCCTCCTCCTGTTTGTTTCACTTCGACTCCAAGGAAATAGGACATTTCACAAATATCAATCATCTCAAAGTCTTTAGTCATGGCTTTCTTGAAATCATCAAACATACCAGGATTATTTCCTATGAAAATAATATCGTCCACATATAAGCATATGGTCATGATATCTCCTTATTTATTTTTTTATAACGCATGCTCATACGAGAGCTTTTCACAAATTTATTCTTTTGAAAGTACTCATATATTCTTGTATTCCAAGCCTTCGGAGCTTGCTTCAATCCATAAAGAACTTTCTTCAGTTAGTAAACTTTGTTTTCTTGATCTTTCTTGATATATCTAGGTGGTTGTTTAATATAAACTTTTCTAAGTAGTCATTTAGAAAAGTTGATTCTACATTCATTTGGTAAATCTTCTATTTGTTTTGTGCTGCAAATGCTATGAGAAGTCTAATTGTATCAATTCTTGCAACTGGAGCAAATACTTCTTTATAATCAATTCCATATTTCTGTTTATAGCTTTTCGCGACTAATCTTGCCTTATATTTTTCTGCCTTTCCTTCTTGATTGGTTTTTGTCTTATATACCCACTTGACTCTAATTGGTTTATGTCCTTTTGGAAGACTAGTCAATTCCCATATACCATTTCTTTGGATGGAGCCAATTTCTTTATCCATTGCTTTTCCCACTTTTTGTCTCTAACAGTTTCTTTGTATGTCATTAGATCAGATACAACTATTAGACAAAACAATAAATAGTCAAATGATTCTATTCGTTCAGTAGTATCATAGAGATCATTAAGATTTCTTGTTATAATTGGTGCTCCCCCTGAATTTCTACTGCTGCTACTGCTACTTGGCGTTGACAATGTCGATGCAGGTGTTGTTGGTGGACTTTGTGGAAGAGAATGATCATCTTGTTGTTCTTGCAAATCTAGGTCAACGTCATCTTTATCATAAAAAAACATTCCTTGAATATTCTTTTCTTCTTTGCTCCATCTCCAGTAGTCTGCTTCATCAAACTCAACATCTCTTAAGATAATCACCTTCTTAGTTAAGGGGTTGTACAATTTATATGCTTTACTCCTATTATCGTAGCCAATGAAAATGCATTTCTCCCCTTTATCATCCAACTTCTTTCTTTTTTGGTCAGGAATATGGGCATATGTAATGCATCGAAAAATCTTGAGATGTCCAACACCTAGTTTGTTTCTGCTCCACGCTTCATTAAGTGTTATAAATTTGACGCTTTTTGTTGGACAATGACTCAGCAAATAAACTGTACATACAATAGCTTCAGCCCACAAATTTTTTGGTAAATGCTTTTCTTTCAACATGTTCCTTACCATATCAAGAATTGTATGATTCTTTATTTCAGTTACATCATTTTGTTGTGGTGTATATCTTGCTATCAGCTGATGAATGACTCCATGCTTGTCAAACAATTTTGAAGTGTACTCGCCTCCTCTATTAGATCTAAGTATCTTCAGATAATGTCCACTTTGTTTTTCGACCATCGTTTTGAACTCTTTGAACTTATCAAGAGCCTCTGATTTTTTTCACGATATACACTCAACATTTTCTACTAAAATCATCAATAAAAGTTAAGTGGTACCTATTTCCTTCGGTTGATGGCACGTCAAATGGACCAGCAATATCTGTGTAGACAATCTCTAACGGCCTTCTAGTTCTCCATGATTGTTCAGTTTTAAATTGTTGTCTGTGTTGCTTTTCTTTGATGCAAGCTTCATAAAATTGCTTTAGTTGATCAACTTTTGGTAATCCATTCACCATCTTTGACTTTGATAATAATTTTAGTCTGGTAAAACTGAGACGACCGAACCTCAAATGCCACAACCAGGATTCATCTTTGATGACTAACTTCATGCAATTTATCATCTCATTTTGTATGTCGAGTGTAAAAAGGCGATTCTTCGTCATCTTTACTCTTACTATCAATTCTTCCTTCCTATTCTAGGAGTTGAGATATCCATTTTTCAATTATATAATGTATTTCTTTTTTAAAAGTTGACCAAGGCTGATCATGTTGTTTTTTAAAGCAGGGACATAATAAATATCATGAATATATTTCTTTTCTCCATTTTTAAAGTAATTGTGATTTTACTTTTGCCTTTGATCAAAATCTTTGTTGAATCACAAAATGTAACTTCACCATGAACTGTTTCATCATGTTTGTGAACAACTCTTTATGAACATACATATAGTTACTAACACCAGTGTCTAGATACCAAACATTATTATTGCTTTGCTCATTTACTCGTAATGAGAGAAGCATAACAACTTTATCTTTCTTGTCTTCTACTGCTGCAAAATGACTTCTTTTTTGTGCCTCAGAATTTGATCTGCACTCGTAACTAAAATGACCATATTTATTACAATTATAACACTGTACTTGAGATTTATTTCTTCTTTGTTGAAATTTGCCTCGAACTCTATCTCTGTAACCTCTTCCACGACCATATGTCAAATTTCCTTCATTTGTATTTTCTCTCTCAAAAAAGTGTCTGCCACATCCACGTCCGCCTCGGTTGCTCCATCAACCACGTCCCACTTGGTAGCCACCTTGACTTCCTTTGTCATGTCTTTGGCTACTGCTTGCTTGATTTTCACCGACTACTAGTTTGCTTTGTAAGACTTTCTCCAAGTCACCAATATTATTATTCCGGTTCATTCTTTGCTCATGTGCTTGGAGAGAATTAACGAGTTCATCAATCGAAAGTTCTGATAAATTTTTCAACTCTTCGATTGCGACGATGATGTAATCAAATTTGCTTGTAAGAGAACGCGAAAGCTTTTCCATTACTCAAACATCATCAGGCGTTTCATCGTTCCTTTTTATTTCATTAGCCATCGTTTTTAAACGAGTGACATAATCACCAATATTTTCTAAGCTTTGCATTTTTTAGCATCTCGAACTCAGCTCTGGGTAATTAAAGTCATACCTATTTAGCTTTTTCATCTCCTTAGAAATATTTCTACAGAATCTTCGATGCTTCCTTTGAAGTCTTTGGGTCTAAGATTTTTTTGAATATGGATTCGTCAACACCTTGAAAGATAAAGAACAACGCCTTCTTATCTTTTTTTTGATTTTCTTTTAATGTCTTTTTTTCAGCATCTGATAACGCTACTTTGGTAGCTACATCTATGGGTCAGTATATCCATCTTCAACAATGTCTCATAAATCATGAAAACCAAGTATCACCTTCATCTGGATGCTCCAATTATCATAATTTGTCTTTGTCAATTTTGGAACTTGAGCTAGATCAAGTTGGCCGTTGCTTCACCAATTTACGAACAAACAAACATTTGCTCTGATACCACTTATTAGAAACTTGATATGCTCTAAATAGAATATGAAAAATATACAAAAAATTTCTCCTTTTGCAAGAGCAACAGCTCCGTTTTTTTTTCTTCCTCACACGTTGCACACTCTTTCTCACACAATATGCTACTGTACTTTTCTTTTTATTTCACCTCATTCACTTTTTAAAGTACAAGAGATGGGCAATCCTTTATATAGGCATTGTAAACTGACATAGAGGACAATGAGTAAATGAAGGGGACGACATGTGTCCCCATATGTGTTCTAAACACAACAAAGTAACACTCAAACTTTGATACCTCCTATACATGTGTTTTGATATAAATAATACAACAGTTAAACTTTAACTCCTACATTTCTAGACTATTAAGCAAGTATTTGGAGTCATACACGTAATCTCTAAGTGTCCAAAAGAGAGTTTACTTTCTAACATCTATTATAACTAATTGCTTCAAAATGCAATTTTATTTATACACATAAATGGGTTCATGATCTGGTAATTTTTATCTAAACGTTGTCGAACTTAGTTAGATGTTATTATTTTTAATTTATAAATTTGGATAACACCATATTCTAACAAAAAATTTAATTTCTTTCTATTTTTAAGATTTATTTCATTTAGCACCTAAGATTTAGGGCCAAGGCCGAAAAGTCATAAGACTAGACCAAAACGTTATAGACCAAAGTCTTTAAACACCAGGCCCATATTAAGAATCATTTGAGACTTGACATCCAATCCAGATCTCCATTTGATGGGTTTTATCGATGATACAATTCCTCTAGGTCTGCGTAATCGCATAATAGAAAGAGAGCAATGTTTGATAAGTCTTATGTCTGATTACCTGAACTGTATGTTATTTTAACTTTGGTTGAGAACATTCATCGAGCAGTTAGATCGCCTGATTGGTTGATAAGCAATTCTAATGGAGAACACGAAGCTTTTGCTTTCTTGCCCTTCAGGTCTCACACCTTCTCAGGTTCTGTATATTCCTCCACTCCTCTCTTCTTCTTTTTTTTTTTTTTTTCCTTTTTAGTGACCCCAAATTTGATCTTATTTGCTTCTGGTTCAAGTTATCTGTTATTTTGGATCAATCATACGACAGAATTCCCCATCCCGACTTTGAATTGGAGAACTCCATTGACAAGGTCAGTTAATTTTCTCTATGTAATGCGATCTTGTATTGCCTTGCTGGAGATGTTGGTTTGTGCTAGTTTAACAAGATTGTTTGCCCAAATTATATGCTGCATATGTCTTTTTAATGACATGTGCAGCTGTGTATAATGTTGCTTAGTACTTATAGTGTCAATATTAACTTGGCTTTGTTCCAAAATCAAAGCCAAACCGTTTCCAGTTGCGAACCTACTCCAGTAGCTGAACTTTTCTTTTATAATTATTCAACGGTGTTTTTAGATATGGGATCAAAGGGTACAGAAGAATGCATCATTGTACAATGGGAAAAAGTTCCGGGTATGTTGATAACCTTTTTGCTCCTGAGTGATTCTCAAGTGCTCTTTTTATCACTTTTACTGTATCTTAATCAAGCAAAACTCAACATAGCACGAGGGCCTTGGAATTGTTAGATCGTTTGCACACTGTTTACTTCGCTACTTGTGATTTTTGTCCCGAAACCAGTTCTTGTCTTGCATACAAGTGAATAAAATCAGTAATAAATAGCATTTTCAGTGCAATAGAGAAATGGCCAAGGCTTGCATGTGCATAAAGGAATATTTTGAACTTTATGTCTATAGTTCCATATCTTGCTACGAATTCATTGTTGTTAATATTCTTTTCAGTATGGAGGATATAGCCTTCTCAGGGGAGATGGATCAAACCAACATTCTCTTGTGTGCCTCCTTCTTGGTTTGACTGATTATAGGTCTCCTACTTTCTCTGGTCTTTCAAGCATACACACATATCTCCATGTGTATACCATCCTAGAAATTTGAGATAGTTTTTGCAGCCTTCCTTAAATTAAGTCGACTTGTATGTGCATATATGTGTTTTGTGATATTTGTCTATGTGGGTACATAAATCCACAAATCCTTTCATGGAATATTAACTATTAAAATAATGAGATATGTACTTTAGCTTTTCTACCAATAAAAGTTTGTTTCATGCTACTGATTTTAGATCAGCTTGTCTACTATGCCACTTGTCTTCTGCCTAATAAGTGTGTTATCAGAACAATATTAGTTTTCTGGGAGGAAAATATGTATAGCCTGATTACTGAACTTCCTATTTGACAATGCCTAGTTAGGATAAACATCTAGAAATTCCTCAGTTGAGTAGGGAGATTTGCAGGAACTAGACAGCAGTGGATTTTCTTGGAGATAACCAGCTTAAAATGGAAGTTCATTCAACAACTTCAACAAGTCTTGTTTATTCTCCTTTTACTTTCTTCTGTTATTGGTTTGAAATACTTTCATATTATTTTCTGAATTATTGCTGTTCCTTAATTCTTGATCCATTAACTTTGATGATTACCATAAAAATGATTTCATACAAATCCTATGACAATCCTCCCCCCTAGAAGGAATAAATGTTCTGTTGTTGATGTCCAGGACTTTTGTTGGAACAAACTTAAGTCCTTCGTGGGAAAAGTTCCTTGCTGCGTCAGAAGGTATTTCTTGAGGCATCTAAAAGTTTACTGGTGAAGATATGTTTTTCTGGTCTTTTTTTTTTTTTTTTGCATTGCTTCCTTTATATTACCAAATTAACAATGCATTTGTGATAAAAATCACCCCTGCTTCTTCTCTTCTCCAAAATGTATGCCAGTTTTGACGTTTCCAATATGTTGGTGATTTTCTGTAGCACATATCTGCCAATTGGTTTCCAACCGCATAGTGATTTTCTGGGCTAGCAGATTAAGTCTACCATTATTTTGTTTATTTTTCTGCAAATAGTTTTTTTTTTCTCTCTTTCTTTCTACTTCTTAGCTTCTTTGTTTTTATTCCCTTCTAGACGACATTATAAAGTGTCAACACACGTCAAGTCCACTAGGAAATGGTGCAGTGGTTGAGACATTGGACAAAAGGATAGTTGTCTTGCAAAGGAGTCAAAATGTTGGGGAATTTCCTGGACATTATGTTTTCCCCGGAGGCCATCCAGAGGTATGGAATCTGGAAGTGTATCATATGCATCCTTTTCCTCAATTTCCACTTAGTTTGAGGAATGATTGAGATTGTTAAATTATAGATTTTTGTTTTGCCCTTGGATATTAGCTTCTGGGAGTAGGATATGTCAATTCTCTAACCACTTACTGATTAGAGGTTTCCCATTTCTAGATTATCAAAACCAATTGTTTTTTCCCTTTTTATTTCCTCTCAAAGTAGTTTGTATGTGATTATTCCTCATGTAATATTACTTTCCTGATGGTTGACAGCCTGAAGAAGTTGCAATAGCATCTCACCAGAGTGGTGAAGAACTCGTAGATCGTGAGCTTATTAACAATAAGGTTTCTATAGAAATGTTTGACAGTATTCTTCGCGAAGTGGTTGAAGAAATTGGAGTACCTCGTACATCTCTTGTAAGATATAATATCATGGAAGTGACACTTTTTCTTACATATTTTTCTATTGGCATCTTCCATTTTTCATTTGCTGCAAGTAGAATTAGCCAGCATTAACACTTGGGGGCTGCATATTGAAACCAACCATTTTTCATTTGCTGCGAGTAGAATTAGCCAGGATTAACACTTGTGGGCTGCATATTGAAACCAAACTCAATTCTTATGCACTTTAGTTTGAAGACTTGTATAGTTATTGGAGTTGTATCATTGGAACCGTACCTGAGGTTGTGTTTTAAGACCTGGTTTACCATAACATAATTAATATTCAGATGTATCAGAATTAGATTCTCACATGCAAATGTATTTCCTTGTGCTAGTCTATAGTTGGTTTTCTGGTATAAATGATCTACAAGGCGAGTTAGCCTAATGAAAGGAACCTGCAGCTGGAATGTCATGGTTGGGGGTTGAAGCCTTACTGAGTAAGCTGTTAGGGTAAGGATGGATGCAGGTGGGACTAAGCAGGGGCACTTGCTCCACTAAAAATGATGGAAGACTTACATTTTTCTCTATTCACGTACCTACTATTTTATTTTAGCCCCTTTAAAAAATGTAACTTTAGGAAATGGAATGCTTTCTTCTTTGTTTGATAAATGGGTAAGAGGGGAACCCCTTAATCAGTAAGGAAGAGGCACCTTTCTCGCTTGCACATTTAAATGATCCAGTCAACGTTACGTTGGGACCATACTTTAGTGAACCTCCATGGATGGTAGTAGATAACAATACTTTGGCCCACCTAAACAGATTCTAGATTCATCTCTTAGTTGGGGTTTTACTTTGTAATGTTATGGCCCATTGCTGTTCACTAGATCAAAAGAATTAATGTACTTCTTAAAAGAAACCATTATTTATTCCTGGTTCAATTACATTTGATTCTGACGTATTATTTAATTGAAAACCTTTATTTATTTTCATCGCTTAATTGTTTACTTCTTTGGATAATGTATCTCAAATTTTGTTCTGAATTTTTTTTGCAGTTCAGTCCACTTTTTATAGGTTTATCTCGCAGAGTGTTGAATGTTCGACCAACTGCCTTTTTCTTCATCAAATGCACTCTTCCGTCGAAAGACATACAACAACTGTATTCTAGTGCACAAGATAGCTATGAGTCAACTCAACTCTATACGGTTACAATGGTTAGTTTCAATTTTATGGTTTTAATTTAGACGTACTCCTTACGGTTCGGTTGTTATCAACATTTGACTTGTCGTGTCTAGGTGAATAGTCAAGCACTTAGGAATGTGGTGGCAGTTGTGGGATATCTTTATACTGAATTTGATCACAAAGGTGGTTAAGTCAGTCATTTTGATGATAGTGTGGTGGATTACATTGGTAGAGCACTCAAAACTTGATGGGATAATTGGGATTTTAACAAAAACAGTGGTGGTGATGCATCATATATACTTTTCTTTGTTCATTTTATGCTGATTATTTTCTTGGGAGTAGTTGTCAGTGGAAGGATTAGAGGCTGTGACATTTGAATGATCTTATTTATAATAGATATGAAGATCTCTCAAGAGATTTGACAGCAATTAAATGTCCGTCCTTTTATTCTCTTTTCTTATAGTGCATTAAAGAAAGTTTATTTGTGAGGTACCATGAGGGAAAAGTATGCAAGGATTGACAGCATATTTCAACAATAGAACTTAATCTATTGATTTTTACTTATTGTTTCTCCAGGCTGATTTGGAAAGCATGGCATTAAAGATGCCTGGCTGCCACCAAGGTGGGTTTGCTCTCTATAAGTTGATGGTAGAAGCTTCAGAGAGTTGTGTAATAAACAATCCCTACCAATCAAGAGTCGGCCATTAATATGTACGTTTCTGCAGTTGTAAGCATTAGCATGATGAATTTATAATCGGTATCTATACGCACTAAAGCAACGGAAAGGCATGTATTCCAATTAGTTTTTGGTTTAAACCTTTAGGACATGTAAAACTATCTATCTTACAAAAAGCATTCAACATCATTAATTGTAAGAAGGATTTAATCATATGACATGGTCATAATTTCAGTGGTCTTTGTTGTCAAAACTAATATTAACCACAATATCCTTGCCAATAAACAATTGATTTAAGGTGTGCAGGGGTAATATAATTAATATTGGTCTTAATGGTCATGAACTTTTTTCTTGTAAAAATAAATCAATGCTTTATTGTACGGCGCGGTGCACTTAAAAAAGTCCCTTATTGTGAAAAAATTCTGGGTGTTTAAATTTTTTTATCTGATTTTATATTATTGATCAAAATTATTAAATATAGTAATAAAATATTTAAATGTTCAATTTATTATAAAATTAGTTTATTATTAATCATACAATTAAATCTACATATTAATTAATAATTATATGGTAAATAATAATATATATCAATATTTATTTTAAAAATAAATAAAAGAAAAAATGATGTGTATAATACACAATATAACCCATATATTCCTCTTTCTTTTTTATATATTTTAAAATTAAATATTGATATATATTATTATCTATTACCTAAGTGTTATTAAAAAATTTTATTATATGATTAGTAATGATTAATTTCATAATAAAATAAAATTGTATTATTTTTAATAATTTTAACTAATAAATATTATTAATTTTAAATCTAATTTATTTTTATTGTATTAAATAAATTATTAAATGATATATTTTAAATACATTACTTAATAAATTCACGATTTAAATTTCTTTTAAATATTCTTAGCAAAGTAATCGCTAAAAATGGACGATTGCTATCTGCCGTTTCTTTTCAATAAAACATAAAGCTACCATAGGTAGTCCAGTCCTAATTATCTTATGGTCGCATTACTATTGTCCACAAATCTGATGAATAGGACCCCATCAAATCACAATTTTTGGGCCAAACATAGTCAATCTAATTTTGGCCGTTGACCTCGAGCTGAGGCAAAGAGGGCCTTGGCCCAAATGCCAACTCTACAAATTATTTGTCTATGTACCTTTGGTTTCTAAGCCTAAAGTTCTCTTCATTTCTTCGGTTTTTCTTCAGGGGACTCTCCAGTCATTTTGAGGCCGAATGAATCAGCCATGTTTCGAATACACAGTGCACGTGTGGTGAATGGTGATGAGCCGTCTACCTCAAAAAAGTTACATAAAGAGGATGATTCATTGTCATTGGCTTTTTGTATGGACAACTCATGTGACTTTCAGTTATAGTTTTACTAACATGTTTGCGCTGTGCTCTTTAAGTTGGTGGTGCTGCTTCAGGATCTGAGAATGCTAAGCTACTTTATCAAAAGTAGCAGGTTATTAAAGTGCGAATTCTGTGGCTCAACACTGTCGACAGTAATACATATATTAGTGAACTGGCGTATCTAACTTGTTGCTTCCTTCTATGTGAAGTACTCTAATCAGAATTCCTGCCTCATCTCTCATCTGCTTGCCAACTGTTGATATAAAGTAATGTTTTGCTTTTCTGGGCTGATTTTATCATGTCATCTTTTTGGTCAGGTGTTTCAAAAGTTTATTATAGGAAAATATATATGAAGCAAAAGACCCCTACCCTTCGCATCTGACATTTATTTAATGTTGACATTTTACAGCAATATATGACCAAAGTACAAGACAATATCAAACAAAAAATAACAACCTTTTAATTTTACATCGTAACGAAATGTTTTTTTAAAAACATATATTAATCCTGAACATACATAACGCGACGTGATTCTACCACTTTTCTTTTAGAAAAGTAATCTTCGTATTGTATAAATTTTTTTTTTTTTTTTGACGAAGTTGTATAATACTTCTTATGACGTGTTTCTATATTATATACATTTGTTTCTTCTATATTTTCACTAACCACTCATTAGAAAGGATAGCATTACCGATTAAAAGAATCCCATTCATCAAAATAAATATAACTTGTTTCAAAGTTATTTGCCCTTCTCAAATATTATATAGAACGTAAATATTGTTACTTGGAATGAAAGAGAAACAGGAAAACTAAACCCTTCACAATTGGTTTTGAACACTTTTGGGCTATTAGCAGTGTGTAATTTTCATATTATCTCGTTCTAACTAAATATAAAAATATTAAAAGATTTATAAATAGTAAAAAATAATTGGTTCTAATTATTTTGATAATAATTGACTCAAACTTAATTATTATTAATAAACTATATACTCCTATCTATATTAAAAATTTTAATACTTTTTTTAATTTTTTGTCAATTCGTTACATTATTCTGTGTCGGGACCAACAATTTTAGTTTTACTGCCGCTGTCTTTTCGAAAACTTGGTGATCATATCGAAGGTACTGGTTTGGTGGCTCCGGTACTTTGGGAACAGTTTTTCTGTTATTAATTATTGTATGATCCTGTTATTAAATGATTTTTGTCATTTTTTTGAGTCATAATTATTAAATAGATATATTGTTATAAAATAGAGTAATGAAATTTGATAATTTGTCCGAGACTTGCCAAATAATCGAAATGGAGGGAACACGACCCTCATTTCTTGACAGTCTGGTTCAAACTTATCATGTCAATCAAATCAGAATGAAGGAAAAGTGAATATTCGTCATAATTGATGCCAACGTGTTCACATAGTGACATACGATCTGAATCAAAAATTTCAATCATCTGAAAAATCAAACAACACATTTGGAGACTTCAAGTAGCATGCTTTCCTTACTCCCATAAATAAAAAAATGTTGTCACTTTATTTGAATTTCTTATAAATAAGAAAGGTGTTATATCCAAAAAATAAAATGTACATATCAATACAAACTAATACATTTTTAGTTTTCTAACTTAATTTTAATTTTATATACATATTAAATGATTTGATTTTAAGTGTATTTTGAAACTTAAAATTGATTTTATACATTTAAGCATGAGAATCAAAACAAAAAATGATGACTTAGATCCCAACGAATTTAAATTAACATTAACTACTTTTTCTTTACTTAAGAGTTTGAAAGGGGTTTAATTTCTGCTTTTTAGTTGTGTTTCGAAAATGTCTTCAAGTACATATTTACAGAAAATTAAGGAAAATGAAGCACTTAAAAAAATTAATAAGAACTTTAGTAATCCATTTTCTTGATTTACGGACTCCATTTTCTTGATTTACGGACTATTGTTTCTTAATCTTCTCGTTAATTTTTGGCATCCTCCTTTTTCAAGCATTGTCATCTATCATAATTTAATTAGATGTAAGGCAAGTGTATGTTTTTTTTTTTGGAAATATAAACAACAATAAATGTTGAAAAATAAAATAGTATGTAAAACTTAAAATCGATACATGTTACTCAAACAAATCGACTCGTACCTTAAATGTTTCACGAATGAGCGTGGTTATAAATAATACTCCCTCCTATTTAAAATAAGTGTCGTTTTAGAGAGATACACACTTATTAAGAAAACTAGTGAAATGTTTGATATACCCTTATTAAGTGCATGCTAAATTGTCTTGAAAATGTAATCTGTATAATTAAGATGTGAGAAAAATTAATGGGTAATTTTAGAAATAAAATTATAAACATGCATGAAAAATTGTGAACGACACTTATTTTGAATAATTAAAATCCCTC
>JAOSBK010000205.1:9858687-9871667 GCA_027568895.1 Erythroxylum shatona | reverse complement strand
TTAAAATTATGATTATTATTTATTATTATGATTTTTAAAGATATAGTTAAAAATATACAGTACAACTGTGCAATATAACAATAGACTGTTTTGTAATTTAAAAAAACTTTAGGGATTATTTTATAAATTTAAAAAATGACCTGAAACGGTACTCAATACCGATACAATACCGTATTAAAACTTAATCTTATATCAAGTTCAGTATGGTATATCGTAACATTGCCTAAATTTTGTATTATAAATGCAATTGTTTAAATATCATGTTTATCTCTTATATGATGTAAAGCCAACGAACTTCATTGCACAAAGTTCTTATGAGTATACGAAAGCTTTCATTTATATTTTTATAAATGCTAATTTATTGGGTGATATTTCAGCCATGTTACAGTGGACTTGGCATGTTGAGCTTCTTCATTGTCTGCGCGAAGGCAATCAGGTAGCGGATAGGCTTGCAAAAATGGGTAGTCGTTCCTCTATCCCTTTTCAATTTTTGGAAGATCCTCTTCCGAAGGTTGGCATCGATTTGTTAGCTGATAAGTTTGGCGTTCTTTTTGAACGTCAGTAACTCCCTGTTTTTTGCTGGGTAATTGGCCTTTCTTTCTTTTACTTGCACCAAAAAAAAAGTTTTTTTTATTTATATTTTTATAAAGAAGTTGTTTTTCGTGTGTCCAAAGTAAATATTCACAGTATTGGTATTTGGATCCTTGTTATGGGCATCTATCTGCTAGTGGGGATGAATCAAAGTCTTGAAGGTTTTTAAAGGCCCATTGTTAGAGCCCATTGGTTGATAAAATAAACATTTTATTTAATATAAAATAATACAACACAATATGATAAAATATTATATAATAGTTACATAATACCATTAAAAAAATCTAAAATCCCATATGTTTAACCTTAAAATCTTATTTAATAACCGATAATAAAAATAAGATAATGAGAATGTATAATTTTTGTTTTACTTTTTTAGTTATTGAAGATGGACAAAATAAAGAATAAAAAATTGAAAATAATTTTTAAATAATCTTATTTTTTATTGTATGGGTATATTGTGAAATCAATTATTAGGAATGAGATATTATTGAAATATTATTAAGATATTAATAATATTTTGTTTATTCCTATTTGTTCCATTTATATTATATTAAGTAAAGCAAATTTTTTAGTTGTTTAATTTTATTCTTATCATAAAAATTATAAATAATTATTTAAAATTTAAAATTTATTTAATTATGTAAAATAATTTTGATTATATTTATATATTTTTAAAATTTTTGATTAATTTTTCATAGTAAATAATACAATAAATATAAGTACAAAATGTCATTATTATTTTAATATCTAATATTAAACACTGAGGGCATTTAATCTATAATTAGAAATTCTATTGTTATTCTCGTGCAGACTTTTTATTCTTATTTCTATTTTTATTTTGATTATTTATTAATGAATACTAATAAAAAAATTAAAATTGCCAACATGTATTTAAGAAATAAATCTTATTTGTATAAATTTTAAAAGTAACTATTTAAAGTTTTTCTTATAGTATAAATAAATATTTTTTTTTATTGTATTTAACTCATAATTTTTTATAATATAGATAATTTTTTACAAACATTTCATACACCGCTATTGGATTCCCTGTTCCATGCATCCGATTACAATATTGGCTTTACTAGGAGATGCTCATTTGTATAATCAAAATCTTCAAGTAATTTTATTTATTGTCTCAGCCTTAAATTCAGCCCTTTTTAACTCCATAATTAACTCATACTTTGTTGCCCTGAATATTTATATATATCCAAAATATTTTTGTACATATAATATCTCCAAACTTTCAAACAATTAATATTGCAGCAAGTTCCAAATCATATATCAAATTCAGCTCATGAGGCTTTAATCGTTCCTATGTATGAAAAAATTACTTTATAATGTTGCAACAAATTCCATCTTAATCTCTAATGGGAAACTCTATTGTATACACTGCGAAATCTCCAAATCCAAATGACATAATTAACATTGGGGTTATAGTTCCTTAAAAATTCTTTATACAATCATCACTCATATGGTTTACTCATTTTTTTCCTCGAGTATTCAAAATGTTCTCTTTACTATTCGAGTACATTTAAAATACCATCTATAATCATAGTCACTAATTGGTATAATTTGCTGGGATCACTTCAATCTTCAATACCATACTACTGTCAGGGCATTGTTAACTCCAACAAATATAACTCAAAACTCCTTGTGCTTATGATTAGTTCTTGTAATTCCTTAAGTAATTAATTCCTCAATGAAGTAGTATTATCGCATATTATTCTCGATTTCTCAATTGACTCCCTTTCTCAAATGATTTTCTCAATTCATTCGATTTCCTGTGATTTTACATTGACTTACTCTAATGTCTGCTCATTCATACTAACTTCTCCACATGTTTCAATTTATTTGATATCTCAATTTATTGTGTTGGTAACACATTCATTAGACCTGATTTGTATATCTTATACTTAATGTCACCTTAAATTAAAGAATCCATCACTTAGTTGGATACTTTATATCAACAAAATTTGCTTTCAATAGCATTTTCTCCCTTTTATACTTGAGTATCCGTTAAGGATATAACTCAAATATTCACTTTTGACTCACTAATTACTCATTTCTAATTTGTTCCTTCATTAATCATTCTTAAATTGAATCATCTAGTTTACTGAACCTATCTCAGTGAAATTCTTCTTTGAAAGAAGATTTCTTGATACTATCCTCAATATTGCTCATGAAATTCTTATCAATCAACTATTTTCCATGATTAATTATCAATCATTCTTAGTACCTCTAGAAGATCAAATTTCAACTTTTCATAATATCTCAATAAGATCAATTTTTGCCCTACTTATGTGATCAGAACATCCTATATAATGAGGCTTAGTAAGGCATTAAACAAATTCATTTACTCTAATACCTTGGTATATATCATCAAAATCATTACATCTTATCTAGAGATGTATTTATGTCAACACTCCAATTAATAACATTCACTAATGATACTTGAATTCCAATTGATTCTAGACAACATTTCTATGTTTGTTCCTGCCTATGATTGGGGTATCCCCACAAGATCGTGACAGAAACCTATTTTTGTCAGGCCACTATCACGCCCTGCACTTTCCTCCTCTCATTATCAAACATACTAACACCAATTTTCTAGAATTTACCTATTCTGAGGCTACTTCATTTCGTAATAAGTCAACTACCATATTGAGTGCATCAATTCTTCTCATTTGATTCGTCATCTTTTCTTTATCTCAATCATACTTAAAATCCTCTCTTATATGCATTTCTAACTTTCTCCTTACTACACATCATTCATCTCTTATTAAGTCATTTATGACTATTTCATTCCCCCTTTTACTTTTTCCTCATTTCCATCTCATTTCCTATTGCCATTTATTCATCTTACACATATATATATATTCGCAATCCATTCAAAGTTATAGATGCATATTCATCCTGAAATTCTGATCTCAATCTCGCAGACATATTATTACGCTAAATCATAACTCTTATCACATTTATCTGACATTTATTTCAAGTCCAAGTCTAACCTTTCAAATTTATAGAAAATTTTATTTTCTTTCAACCTGGCTTGTACACTTTAAATCTCATCATTCATGTTTCTATCACTTCATTCCTTAATCAGTTCATGACAATGAATTCACATCTATTTCACTTCCAAGGAGATCTCACCACAGTACAATTTTGATGTTGTATTCAGTAATACATCCACCAATACAAATACGTTGATTCATTATCTTTCACCTTTATCCATATACTATTTCTCATTTCTAAAATATCCATAACCTTCATTTTCTCACATTATGACAAATCATCACTTTTCTTACTATTTCTATTAAACACTTGACATAACCTCATGCGTGTGACTTATACTTTTGCCATTCAGACTAGGGATCAGTTGCCACTGTCTGCTATGACATGACTTAAATGCAAGTAACTTGACACATATTTCAAAAATGCCAATATAAGATAGTACTTCTGGGCTGTGATACCATATAAATGTAGCAACCCACTCCCACAAGACCTGAACTCGACATCGATGAGTGATATCAGAGTCTGTGCCCTGCGGGGATGGCATACTAGAGCACTCAATTAGCCAAAACTCAATACAAATTTTTTTTTGAACCACAACCATAAGGTACAGAAATTCGTAAACAAATTGGGCCTAATTTCATTCATAAACATTTTCAGTTGCACGTAACAATTAGTACACAACTCATTAGAGATTCACTAATCGCTTGGGGCCCATTACAAATACAATACATTTCCAATTCCAAAAGTTATTACATACCACAATATTCAATTACAAATGATACAAAATTTGCGGAATATACAATTCAGTACGAAAATAAAGAAATATAATGCCGATGTAAATTCATCCGGGCCTCTATCTTTCCTTTGCATGTAGTAAGGATACTCTCGTTTGCCTAATGGTGTATTCTTATGAGTCCTGAAAAATAATTCCAAATTTTGGGTGAGTTTCGCAAACTCAATGAGGTAACCATCATCGATGGTTCACTCAATTCATGCAACACATTAGTTCACATAACATATAACCACATACTGCACTTTACATCAGTATCACATTTTCACTTAAGCATGGACAAATTTGGCATTTCAATCCAACAAACATACTTAACAAAATGCATATGAAATGCTCATCATAGGACACTTTTCTAACTATTACATTATTGTGGCCGAGTGCCTAACTGTCCCATATCCATTGGATACCGGGCTCATTAATAACTGTCCCATTTAGGGCTCATTAAAAGTTGAGCCTAAGGCTCTGAATCACTTTCTGAGTTCGAGGCTCTTTTCACCCTTTGAGCTTTAAACTTTGATCGGTGGCTACTCTGGTCACAACTACCATTATTTGATCATGCATTCATATAAAGAAATTTATCACATTTATTCCATCAATTGAAAGTGCTCATTGTCACACAATCGTATTCACTATCACATCCCATTCACATTGTCATCGGACCTTAGTCCGGCATTTAACACTTAAGTCAAGAAAACACTTGTTCCGCCCAATTAACATTCAATGAGCATTTTAATATTTCATTTATCCATCATATTCATCGAACCTCCTGTTCGGAAACTAACCCCATCAATCACATTCATTTATCATTCATAACAGCTTTTAAGCAAACAACAATTGAGAGAAACCATCTAGGTTACTCATAGTATGCTCCCAAAGCTAAAGCCTAGAAGTGCCATCAACGTCTGGAGGTTGACATTGCAATTTCTCCTCTAAATCAAATAACATACACATATATCACAGTATGCACAATAATGCACATGGATGAAATGAATTATGTACAATGCATGTTCATAACAATCCTAGGTATCTTTCCTTTAATTTATCAAAACTCAACTAATTATAATTTATACTTAGGTTTTTGCCTCACTAAAACCATGAAATTCACAATTTATTTCTTATTGGATCACTTCAGGTTTTTCCAAGACACCCCTTTTGAGTCTACTATTCACGTTCAATCAGATGGTGAAACTGATATAATTTTGTCATACTCTCTTCTATAAAAGTGTTCCTCTATGTCTTATCTTTCTATTGACACCAAAATCACTAAATTTGGTTGAGTAATTTGGAAGATATATCTCAAACATTATCGGGTTATCCATATTCAAAAACAATATACTATGCATAACTTCTATCCAGAAATTCAACATCTTAGATATTGAATCACAATTCAACTTTTTCATATGATTTATAGCTATATGTCCCTATTATACTCAAAATCAATAATAATCTCATTTGGAATCCTATAGATTCAGATATAATGAAAATACTAAAGTATGGTCAGTGAAAGAACACCAGTTCATATTATTTAATATCACACTCACTGTACCCGTCCCACGTTTTTCACTCAATCTTTCTCAATTCATTGCATAATGCTACTAATTTGTATGGAGAGGTAGAAAAATGTATTTCGAATCCAATGTTTCAAAAATGAGATCATTTTGAGGTCTAGAGAAGAAGTTATGATCAAAAGAAAGAAGACCATTCAGTAGAAGACTGTTCTCTTTACCTCCAAAGTCGCTATTGTTCTTTTGCACGACGGTGCTTTTTGACTAACCCTCAATGTCACCGTCGTGCTTTTGCAAGACGGTGCTTTTCGTCTATAATCTTAAAAGTCACTGTCGTGCTTTTGCACGACGATGCTTTTCCACTTCTTCTTCTTTACTGACATCTTAATTTCTAAACTCCATAACTTTTGATCCTAAACTCCAAAATTTATGAACTTTATATCAATTTAAAGCTAAGAGCAAGATCTACAACTTTAAGGCAAAACATTTTCTCAAAATCTTTCTAGATAAATACAGTTTAATCAAGGAAGTTTCAGATCAAACTTTTACCTCTCCTTTCTCTTTTTTTGGATTCATTTTCAGCCAACTTCTCTAACGTCTTCCTTCACTAAATCCAACACTTAAACCTTCATTTCTAGTCTTTCCACTACATTTTCATTCAACTAATTCACCAAAATTTCACAGTACCCTTAAATAAGCAGGTTTACTCAAAATTCTTAAAATCATCATATCATCCTCTTCATGTTCTGCACTTCGTCAATCTCTGTACATTTTTCTATCACTTTATTCTTTGCATTTTCTTAATTCTCTTCCTCTAGCTATCATTTATACAATCTTTCTCATCTCATACCAGCATCATACAACTATTTTTCAGCTCAAAAACTGTTCTTTTGGTCATCTCTAAAACACTCACATATTCACGTACACACCTACACACACACACACACACACACACACACACACACACATATATATATATACAATGAAGAGAAATAGAGCATATCAGAAAATCATCCTCTTTTGCTTTTATACATTCTCTATTTTTCTCTCAACTTTCATTTTAAATCTTTCATTCTCCATCCCAGACATTACCACATACTTATTCCTTAACACTAAACTCGTTTTGTAAACCATGAAAACAGAGTATATGCATATCAACTTTTCATGATTTTCTGCACTCTCCCTATACTCCTTATCAATGATGTTTTTCTCATGCAAAGATAAATTCCTTTCAACACCATCATGTAGCATATTGGTCATCAAATCTAAAAAAAAATCAACACATGCGGCATACCCTAAATTTCCTTACTCGCTTTTTTTCAAGCATGTATATCACTATTGCATAAACATTTAACGGTGAGCTAACGTGATGAATGCTTCATCTTATACAGAAATAAAGAACCATAAAATCTTACTTGTTTAAAGCTCTAACATCTTCAAAATATCACGTGAACCCTAATCCGTCATGCGACCACATAGATCATTGTATAGGTTGGTAGGTTTCAGTTTTCTTTGGGGCAAACGAAAGAAATAACGAAGTAGGAGTGGTAGTGGGTAGAAGAAAAAAGATTTTACCCTAGTGGAGATTTAATGAAAAACTCTGTGTGTTAGAAGAAACTTGAAGAAGAGGTTATAATGAAGATAACTTAGACAAAATACTCAGTCTTTTAAGTCTTAGAGAACACAACTTACTCTTTAACAAAAGTATAAAAAGCTTAACTAAGTCAGTGACACTTGTCACTTTTCTAATGCTTAAGCTCTAACTACGTCCCTTTTGAAATGATTCCTTTAACTCTCATGATTCTAATCCTTACATTATAATTGTCTCTAATATTTTTCCAATACCCCTTTGGTTTCTTATTTCTATTTTCCATAATAAATCCATAATTTCCTGAAAATTATTCCTAAATTCACTAAAATTCAAAAATATAATAATTTCACTAACCAATAAAATTTCCAATATAAATAAATTCACAATTCTAAAAAATACACAAATCAATCTCATTATACCCGGAATTATTCATGAATGCATGTACAATTATTTTCATGTGCAAAAATTTCACTATTCATGTGTGTATATGTATGCCATATTATGGATGAGCATGGGAATGCATTTCTAAACTCTCATTGATCACTCTTATTTGCTATTCTAGCCTCCTCGTAGATAACGGGATGTTACACCGGGTTGTCGACATGAATATTGCCTCCGAACTAGCGTCGAAATGCCTAGCCCTTCAGGGGACTTTCCCAAAAAAATGCTTCAGCCCTCATATAATATAGCCTAACCAAAAACATAACAGCCCAGATCACCCGCTTACAGATATTGTTCGCTTTGGGCTTTGGCCCAGCCAAGCCATCATAGTTTTGCTTTTCCTAAGAACTTCCTAAGAGGTCACCCATCCTGGAACCATTTTTGCCCTAGCACATTTAATTTTGGAGTTCTGATGGGATCTGGTGCGTTAAGGAATGGAAAACACGTCTATAAGGGAGAGGTATTCGTACCCTTATAAGGTGTATTTCGTTCCCCTCTCCAACCGATGTGGGATCTCACACTCTAAGTAGGCTGGGCCGCCACATCGATTGGAGAGGGGGACGAAGTACGCCTTATAAGGGTATAGATACCTCTCCCTTACAGACGTGTTTTACATGCCCAAACGCACCGAATCCTATCAGAACTTCGAAGTTAAATGTGCTAGAACAAGAGTAGTTCTAGGATGGGTAACCTCCTGGGAAGTTCTAGGAAAAACAGAACCGTGAGGGCTTAGCTAGGCCAAGGCCTAAAACGGACAATATCTTTAAGCCGGTGATCTGGGTTGTTACAGATGGTATTAAAAATGGTACCCGAACTATTATGCTAAATAGGCTGGACCCCAAAGAGGGCAAGGCCCTAAGGGGGTGGAGAATGTGAGATCCCATATCGATTGGAGAGGGGAATGAAGTAAACTTTATAAGGGTACGGATACCTCTCCCTTAAGGACGCATTTTCTATGCCCTAACGCACCGGATCCCATCAAACCTTCGAGGTTAAATGTGCCAGGGCAAGAGTACTTCCGGGATGAGTGACCTCTTGGGAAGTTCTCAGGAAAAGCAAAACCGTGAGGGCTTCGCTGGGCCAAGGTCCAAAGCGGACAATATCTGTGAGCAGGTTATTTGAGCTATTACAAAAAAACCCTTGGTTTTGACTCTTGCGCAACCCTCTTTTGTTTACTGTAGCATCCTCACTGTTGCTTGACGTGACCAATTAACTTAGGGGGTTTTAATTTACTGCTTCACGTCTCTCCTTGTCTGCGTAAACGCGGACTCTCACGCAACTCTCCCTTCTGCTTTGTACTATAGCGTCCACTGTTGCTACTTTCACGCCTACACTGTTACTAATTATACAAATAAACTTGCCCTCTTAAATCCTTATGTTGTTAGGTCACGCCTCTACGCTGTGCATTTTGAGAAAAACGCACAAAACTCTGCATTGTGCGCCCCTATTTTTGCTACTTCCCTCCTCTGCTTTCCATGCTATGCCCCTTGTTTACGCTCAGCTTTAAACGAATGAAACGCAGTTCTCTCCAGCATTAAACGCAACATGTGTTTAACTCATACTGCCAGCATTAAACACAACATGCTTTTTACACATACTTGCCAACATTTTGGCTGCTTATATTTTGCCGTTTTGTGCTTCATTTTTCTTGTATTATTTTTTTCCTTCTTGCTTTATGAAGAAAAGAAAAAAATTTCAGAAAATAACGATGTGTAATGCTTTCGACTCACTTTAATTTATTAACTTGCAAATTGTACCTAAAATCATATATGAATTCAGGTAAGTATCTTAAGCGTTTTCATGTCATTAATTGCTAAGTGTAAATAATTAAATATATCAACAATTAAACACATATCAATCAGCAATGAGCCACACAAATCAAGCTTATATATATATGTACACTTCAATATACATTCATCTACATCCCATTTTATTGTAGCAATTCAATCATTAACCATTCTAGCTCAAAAACTCATAGTTAAAAAAGTTAACTCATAACAGATAATATGTACATTTAACCATCAAACATAACACTCAAATGCATCATACTTGACTTATCAAAGATGAAATGCACAAATAAATGGCTCGAGAGTTCCATATATTGAAATGGCAAAATTAAAGTTTACATAATAAACAAAATGAGTCCGTTCTTAATATCTCATATGCCACAAGTGGGCAGCCGGGAGAAGACTTTATGTCAATGTGCATGTGACTAACAAAATGATTTCTCTCTTGCCCAAACATAAGCAAATATTCACGCTCAATTCAATTCATCACACTTTCATGCTTTTTATGCTTTTCCCTTATTTCATTAATACAAAATGTCATAACCTTTTTTGAGGTATAACATAATCATGAATCATCATGCATTTTCCAACAATCACAACAATTCATAATTAAGCAATTAAACATACACATATAGGCAAGAAATTTGCCCGTTTACACAATAACTATAAATACATTACCTACCTAAATTCGCTTGAAAATCCAAACTTAATTATGCCTTTCCTCTTGCTCTTAGGTAAGATTTTCTTGGTTTCCTAACACAAACCAAATTTCCATTTAACATGACATTGAAATGTAAATTCGTAAAACTTCAATAATCACAATGGCAAAATTAAGTTTAACTTAACCTACCCATAGTTCATCTAGGTTGAAAAAATAAAACCTAGTTTAGAAATCCATGCAAAATCAAAATGGTTTCTCTTCTTCTCTTCTTTCTTCCAACTCCAACCCATTTGTCTCTCTAAACGCTTTGTTTTTCTACCTAAACTACAAGAAAGATGATAGAATTTACCTAGAATAAGTTGATTTCTCTTCTTCTTCTTCTTTCTTTCTTCTCCCATGAACTTCTCTTCTTCTTCCTTTCTTCCCTATGTTTTCTTTCTTCTCTTTTATTCTCTCTTCCAAGATTCTCTTCTTTCTTTTAAGCATGACCATATTTTAATCTTGTTCTTCCAAAATTACCCCTCATTTCCTTTGTTCTTCCAATTATACCCTTCTTTTGTCTTTTATGTCTTCTAACTCCTTTAATCCATTTAACACCATATTACCCTAACTTAATTCTAACTTTTCTATTCTAAATTCTATTTTCTACTTATACTTGCTAAATTATAACTAAATTATAACAAAATAAAATCAAATAATCAATAAATAAATAAAGAAAAGAAAAGAAAAAATTTGGGGTCCAACACCTGAAATCTCTCTACATTAACCAAATATTTGTTAAAACTAAATGGATGGAAACGCTTAACCTTTCGGAATAGAACCCCCACAGTCATTGGTGTATGGTCCAAAAATATAGGGTCTAAGAAAGTGGCCTTACTTTCTAGGAAAAGTTGTAATCATGCTTGGTTGACCATAACTTGATTAAGCTTTTTCCTGAGTGCCCATCTATTAGTTTGCTTATTAGTCTAAGAGAAAAATCGTTCAGTCGGCTTGAGGTCTAACTCCTAACTGATCAACATAATCCTTGAAACACATGGTTTAAACCATACACTACTGATGCAAAAAGGGAAGAATTATGCTCAACAAAATGTCATTTCATGTGTATAACATGTGTCTACACTTCTATCACCACAATATCTACTATTAGAGGATCAAACCCAAAAATAATTCTTCGAAAAACATGAGCTTGATGATTAGAGAGGAACTGCCACTTATTACTTTTTAAGATACTTGAGAATCTCCTTTCTAATTTTTTTTCCAAAATAAAACAAACTGAAATATTTTCCTTAGCTAAAAATCCCTTAAAGCTAAGACATTTTTGGGGCAATTAAAGCTTATGACATTCCAGACTACTATAATTAAGAAATGACTTTTGAACTTTGGCCTTTACTCCTAGTACCCTTCCTCTGTTTCACACTGTTAAATTGTTCTGCAACCTCTCTCTCTTCTACATTGCTCAGTGTTGAAGAGGATGAGGTTCCCTCCATCCCCTTTTTCTCCCTCCTGAACTGCTAACTTGCCTTCCTTAGAAAATTCTTTTATAGTACTTGTTACTATTTTTTACTTTGACTAGTTTCCTGAATCTAAATCATTAAATGCTGCAACATTATGGATAGTTTTCAACTCCTCATTTCCATCCTTATCCAATTGCTTCTTGTCACATATGACTAGTTCTTCTTATATCCCATTTTGGCATATTTCCTACTCTTCAGTTCCTTCATTTACACATAGATCTAGAACGATTAGTTCCTTATAGCTCCCTTCCTTGACCTTTTCCCCGTTGGTACCTATCGTTTTCTTTGTAACTTCAAGGAAGGCTTCCAATGGTAATCCACCATGATAGTATCTTCATATAATGATCCATTAAAGCCCAACCTCATGATAGTGATTTATTATAGAAAATACTTAGAGATATGTATAGTAATACATAACTGAGCATAGCATAGCCTTTTCCTTTTTGTTGTATTCTCATCCATACATAGAGGCTACCCCAAATAACTTGCTGTCATACTATGGCCTTTGGTAGTCCAATATTTCAATGGAACATTAAATAGATCAACCCACAAAGGTACTGACTTTAGGTCTTTTATTTTAGTTTGGAATGTCGAATTCCAGCTTTGGAGAAATGGAGGAAGGTTCATCACATACCAAGGTCCTTTGTCCAAGACTTAAGAGCCTGTGCTTTGGAGGAAAAGGTAAATAGAGCTAAGTTTTTATCAACAAACAGTACCTCTAGCAGACTCTTATTCTTTCAATTATTTGTTTCCCATTTTTGTAGGATCAAAAAAAATGGTCTTCTCTCTAAAAATAATCCTACCAAAGAGGAATCTCATGATCATGCTCCTTGTAAAACTTCCACATCAGCTGTAATAATGAATCTTTGTTGGGACCCGATCCGGGAACCGGATCCCAACCGAAAAAGAAGCGATAACGAAACGAATACGAAATCGAAAGTAGCAAAACACAAATTGGACTAATCAAAACATATGGCGGAGACAAATCCAAGCAGAGCATATCAAATATCCGACATCCGCAAATAAATCATAGAGAACAAAAGATCGGATCGCGTTGGGAACCTAGACTATCCAAACCCGGTATA
>JAOSBK010000205.1:9823066-9843534 GCA_027568895.1 Erythroxylum shatona | reverse complement strand
ACATAATAATAAGTCCAAAAATTAAATCCATCAAAACCTCAAAATTCATTTAAATCATGCTTAACTAGAGAAAAAAAGCTGGGGGCCAACACTAGTTCGCACCATATTAAAGGAAGACATTAATTTTAATTTTCCAAGTGAGGAGTTTGACTAAGGTCTCATCTAACTTAGATGGTATTATACATAACTAGATGACATGATATGAACTACCCAATTAAATTAGGCCTAAGCCCATAACCATCCATCATGCAAGCCCACACATACTCCTAACCATGCATTCTCTAATGTATATATGTAAACACATAATTTTGGTTATGACATCCGAACATGAAAGGCCGAATCCGACACTTGGATTTAAGCCCAATCCAACACTTAGATTTATTATCTTCCTTTTACTAACTTGGTTAAAATTACTCTTGTATATTATTTCACTTGGAATTAATATTAATCTAATTAACATGAATTCCAAATTCCAAATTTTAATTCATAATTAATTTACCTTAAAATAATTATTTGATGTCCAAAATTAAACAACTACAATTTTGTCACAGATGCCAATTTTTCTAGTCTTACTAGAAAATCTGTTTCTCTACTAAATTAATTTCTATAATTTTCCAAAATTTCCAGAACATGAAATCATCAATGCAAGCATCTCTAGGTCATTTCATGATGATCAAAATAGTTTAAGAATCACCTAAAAATTATTATGATCACTGAAACACCGATAAGACACCAAAAATGACAAATATGACTTCTAAAATTTTCTGGGAATCGAATTTCGAGCAAAATTATTTAGGCATGCATAAAACATCAAATTAACACATTTTATTACATAAAAATATTTTTAAGGTTCTGGAACCAAAATACAAACATATAAAAATATCAAACAAAACAGATTCTACAATTTCTAAAAACTGTCCAGATTTTAAAATTGCATGATAAAGTATTAAAACATTTTTAATAATTCTACAAAAATTACAGATGCATAAACACATCATAAATATGTTCACATAATTTTTCTAGAATTAAATTCCACGAAAATCATGTGTAACCTCATCAGTTTAGCAAATAGACATCACATGTCCAGCAGAAAGACATATTTCATGGATGTTCTTGTAAATTCAAAATTAAATACTTTAATCACATTAAAAATATTTGCAATCAATCTGAATCATTCACTTACATCTTATATACATATTGGTGAAAGAAAATCATGAAAACTATTTTCCTATAATTAATTTCAAACAAAACATTACAGGACCCTATTCTATCACAACCATGAAAACAGTTTGCACATATCATGTATTCTACATCTAACAAGGCACAAGATGGTTTTGATTCCACTGTAAGATTCCGATCATGCATCTCGGACATAATATATATCAAATATACATAGTAGAAAATCAAATGTAACCTCAAAAACCAGATCTACTCATACATATAGATATAGAAAGTAAAAACATGAAATGTAAGATGTCTACATACCTTTTCGACGATCTCCTTCGTTGTTTAATCTTCTTCACGTTAGATTGTCATAAACCACAATGATCAATGTAGACCGTCTCTAATGAAAGTCCACATGAAGATAGAAAGATGAAACCTCACTAGGAGATGGCTAGAATTCTTTTTCTGTGCTAGTAAAGACAATAACTCTAGTGAGAGTTAGAGAGAAAAAAGAGTGTGTATGTAAGAAAGAACCTTTCTTTCTCACTTATGTCTCACACAAGATGCACAAAAATCATATATATTTTCTGAACCATTTAGCCTTCTATAACATGTATTAATGGAAGTTATGGGAAGTTAATGACCATGAATAGCATGCATTAATGGAAGTTTGGGAAGTTAATGGCTAAATTGGCAACCAATAACACTTGTTTCTAATCCATTCCATGTATCATTTTCTACCATAATCACATCACGATACAATCCTAAAACACTCTCTCATATCTTGAATCACTATTAAAGACCATTTTTACTCATCATTCGGATCTCCTATGTGTGTGACCCATTAGGTTCTCAGTTATGTTGGCCGCTTAAATTAAAACTTAATTCAAGTAAGTTAAGAGCAGTATCTAGCAACATGTCATAACCCCCAAATGACCAGAAAGTTAGTGGTTTGACTATGAACCATTCCATATGCAATGTTGCCATTCAATTCGTCCGTTTATCATCTATACCCCCATTTGATTTAGAGTATAGTCAAATTGTCAACTCCTACTAGACTCACTACGTCACATCTAGTCCAAGTGATATTAGATCTTGTCCTGAGGATCTCATTACTCTATGTGTCATTAAAGACTCTCTTCATGACATATATTTTCTCTGGCCAGAGACTCTCGAGTAATGACCCCAATAAGAGGTCGTAAGTATCATCTCCTTGTATTAGGAGTGGTGAATCCTTTATTGGCTACTCAATTACCTCCAAATAGCTCAAGCTGTACCCAATCACCACCCTGTGAGTTACCCCTAAAAGGCATCGATGAATGGAGTGAAAGCATAGGATCAGTATCTGAGATATCCTTAAGTACCTCAAGTTAAAGGATACTTGCATCATTACTATGATGAGACTATCATTAACACTAGAATAGAATATTCATATGATTATCTCATAGTAGGTCAATCTAATGTACTTTCTACCCTTAGTAAGCATCCACATGTTAACTCTAAACAACTTATGTCTACAGTTTATAAGATCTACTTCTTGATCGAATCAAGGAGTATAACATTTGCTAGTCTATCTGGATTAATGATATCTCATCTCATTAATCCTATTACTAGGGAAAGTTTAGATATTAACATAATTACACATGACAGGAATCTTATTATCATGATCTCATCATGATTTCCTCCATACTATGTTTTGTATCAAGGGCTTCATTAGATCATTTTAAGATCAACATCAAATCCAGAAATGTATGAATATCGAAATAATGAAAAATGCCTTCATTAATCATAAAATGATTTGTACAATAAGTGCTAAAGATGATTGCCTCTAGAGCACTTCTCTAACACTCTTCCATCTCAATTTGACTCCATTATAACTAATTATAATGATCTAAAGAGTAAGAGATTATAGAGAAGATGGCCACCATTCTTACCAATAAGGAGGACTACATAAAGAAAGGAAAGGCAAGAAATACGGGAATAGTTACAAACCGAATCTATAATGATCAAAAAATGAAACTTTTACTAAAGAAAATCATTGATAGTAAGCCTTTCAAAAAATAGAATATGGGTAATAAAGTGAATGAACAAGGTGTGGGTTTAGCATTCAATGCTCCAAAAATAAGAACTTCAAATATAAATGTAATTTCTATTAGAAGTTTAGGCATAAGAAAAGTTTAAAGCTAAACTAGAAATGAAAGATAACCTTTTGGTGAAGGTTTGTTTATAATCCAATATTGTTAATGTACCTTCAAATACTTGGTTTTTTAACATCTTTGCTACAACTCATGTCACCAATTCCTTGCAGGAGTTCACAAATATAAAGGAGTCAATTTATGAGAAGTAGCTTGCATATGTGGGAGATGATATTAGAACAATGTTGAATTATTTGGGATAATCAACTTACAACTTAGCACATGATACCCTTTAGAGTTGCATACATTCCCTCAATTAGGAGAAATTCAGAGTTTTTTTATGGGAGATGATACTTTAAGAATTGTAGCTTAATATTTTGCATCAAGTGCCTACAAAGTTTGTTTCCAGAACTCCTTATAAGTTGTGGTCATAAAAAAACTAACTTTGTATCATTTTCATATTTAAGGTTGTAAAGTAAAAGTGAGACCCTAAAATCTGCAATCCAAAAAACATAATCCTAAGACCGTCAACAACTACTTGATTAATTATTGTATAGGATCAAAGGGTTCCAAGCCTTACTATCCATCATATAGTATCATAGTTATTAAATCAGACAAAACTATCTGCTTCAAAGATGATATTAATATAAGCTAAGTGCCTAGAAAAATTTATGTTTATGGAACACTTATCATTGTCCATATGCAAATTCACTTTCTCTCTAATAGCATTCAAGAAGAACTTGTTGAGTAGGTAACATAAGAAGCTCTAGATGTAGTCACAAAAGATGTAAATTTAAGGAGATTAAAAATGCTATATAGATCTGTAATTTTAATGACTAAATTGAATACTTAAAGTATGATTATGACATTGGTAACACCTTAAATCTAACAACCTACAAGAAAGCTATTTCTAGTCCTCAATTAAATTTTTAAATGGATGTTATGAATGATGAGATAAACTTTATTTCATAAAATAAAATATAAAGCTTGATAGAGTTACTAAAAGGTTATAAGTTCATTGAATGTAAAGGGGTTTTCAAGATCAAGTGTAATGCTAAAAGTCAAGGAGAGAGGAATAAAATAAGGCTAGTTGCTAAAAATTATAACCAACAAGAAGTTTTGTGTATGAATAGATCTTGTCTCCTATTTTCACTAAAGTCATTTTACAAATCATTATGAAAAATGTGAATCATTTTGATCTAGAGTTTTATTAAATGGATGTAAAAAAAACTTTTTAAAATTGAGACCTAAATGATGATGTTTACATAGTTTAACCTATTGGTTTTAAGGTAATTGAGAAATAAAATTTGGTTTGTAAGTTTGAAGTCAATATATACCTTGACATAAGTTCCAAGGTTGGGGTTCTTAAATTTGATGAAATTATCACAATACTTGTAACTTCAAGGAAAATATTATTGATCAGTGTATATATAAGAAGTTTAATAGGAGTAAGTATATATTTTTGGTTTTATAAGTTTATGATATCTTACTTGTTAATAATGATATTGATAAACTAATTAAGTCAAAAAAATTATTGTTTGACCATTTTGATATAACAGATCTTGGTGAAGTATCATATATTTTAGGTATACAAATTCTTTATGATAGGCCAATGATATTCTCATGATCTCAAAGTACAAATAAATTCTCATGTAAAAAGTCTAGTTATGAAGGGTCATAAGTTCTTTTAGGCTCAATAACCTCATAATGAAGTTAAAAAAAACAAGTAAGTGTAATCTCTTATGCTTGTAAATATGATACATACTCAACTACATAAATCCTAATATTGCCTTAATAGTTAGTATTCTTAGTAAATACGAGTGATCCTAGTCAAAGTTATTAGAAATCGTCTAAGAAAGTCTTGAAGTATTTTCAAGGTACCAAGGATCTTAAGTTGACATATCAATATATAGATAATCTTAAAGTGGTTAATTTCAATGACTCATATTATACAAGTTACGTGGATGATAAGAATCTACCTCTAAATAAATCTTTATGATGGTAGGAGATTTTTATGAAAAGATATCCAACAATTACTTATAACTCCTGATTATAGTGGTAGAGTATATGGCGCGTTATGATGCTACTTATTATATAACATGGCCATAGACCTTTACTTTTGCATTAAGGCCTTGTTTGATATCTAATAATAAAGAGATGGGAATGAGAATGCAACCTTTATTACCTAACTTTTAGTTGTTCGATCGCTAGTAATAGATAAAATAGGGAATTACAAAATTGGAATAAATACTAGACAATCTTGGACTTTTATCCATAAGAGGAGTGTAGGTATAAGCTGGAATCAAAAACCAAGAATAAGAGATAAAAGATATTATTAGCATATCAAGTTATTATCAAAATATTATCAAGATATTGATTCTTATCAAATTAAAATGACATTTTACGATCATTTATATTAACTTCTTTAATAATTATTTTATTTTTGTTTTATTGATATTTTTATTCTTATCATAAAAATCATTCATAACGATTCCGAAATGATTTGTGTTTTACATTTGGTTCCTTTCGTGTTTTTTTGTAAGGGGTCATACTCATTTGTTTCTTTCATTTATGAGGTTTGAGTTCCAAAGTTTAGATTTTGACAGTAAAGTTTATGTTTTTTTCCCCCTTTATGAAGCCATAAAAACTTCTCTTTATTTTATTTTTTTATGAAAGGTAAATATATTGAATAAAAAATATGTACATGGTCCTTAGGGCATACCCTGACCAAAGTCTATAATCATAACATCAATATCATCTATACATCTAAAATATCAAAAGGTAATTAGTTTCGTAGGGTACAACCTATATAAGATCTTATACATTACAATTTTTATCTTAGAAACTACATCAAAGCTCAAAACAAAAGCAAAATTTAACTGAATAGCATTCCTGGTCTTCTATACCGTATATATGGTACACATAAATGCTAGTCGTGCGGCTTTACTTCTAAGACACACTCCAATGTAATCTTTATGAATCCACTTAATGGCACTAGATAACGTACACATGGCTCGTGTTAATCCCAGCTATCCCCTGATAGCATTCCAAACTTCACCTATAAAAGGACATTTAAAGAACAAATGGTCAACATTTTCTGGTTCAGCATTACAAAATTTGTCTGTTCGGTCTATCTCTAAGAATAACAAGTTATCCTTTGTTGGCAGTCTATTTCGAAGACTAAGCCATGAAATGAAGGAGTATTTTGGCGGTATGTATTGTTTCCAGATAAATGGCATCCATGGTTTTCTAGGGTACTTGACTCATAGTAGCTCTTAGACTTTCTGTGAAGATAGGGTTCCATTGATACATAATTTCTGCATCCCACATACTACCTCCCTACGGCCACTTAACTTATCCACCAAAGTATTTCGGATCAGTACCTATCTCTTCAGTAGGGATGAGTCTTGGGTGTGAGTTCCTAATCCCATATTGATAAGCCCCTCAGGTATATTTCATGAATCCATCTCACCCACAATGAATCAACTTCAGCATGGATATTCCACAACACTTTAGACAAAAGTGCTGAATTCCATAATTTACAATTTTTCAATCCCAATCTACCCTCCTCTCTTGGTACAAAAATATTGACCCATGCCACCCTAAAATGTTTACCACCCCATAAAAACAACCTACATATGGAGGTTATCCTCTCAAGGATAGCTGTTGGAATGGGAATCGCCTGGACCTAAAATGATAGTATCGCTTGAATGACAGAATTAATCAATTCAATTCTACCTGCATATAAGAGAGTCTTACCATTCCATGCATTGATATAAGCCTCTACGGATTCAATTAGTACAAAAAATTGGTCCACTGAGACCTTCATAGGTGCTAAAGGGACCCCCAAATATCGAACAGGAAACTCACCCATAGGATATTCTACCATCTGCAAAATGTCTTCCCTATCTCATCCATAAACCCCAGCTAAGTAAATATTGAATTTTGAAGAATTCACCCTCAACCTACCACCTCTTTCAGTTCACTCAACACATTCACTAGTATATAGATAAAAGTAAAATCACCTATAAAGAATAACATGAGATCATCTGCAAATAAATGAGTGATGCCAAGTTATTCACATTTCGGGTGGAAGTGAAAAAGGGAGTTGACGGTTCTCACTTTTAGCAATCTTGAAAGGTACTCCAAACAAAGTAGGAAAAGTGAAGGTGACATGGGATCACCCTGTCTCAATCCCCGCCAACCTGTGAATATACCATGTAGTGTGCCAATGACCGAGATCGAGAAGGATGTACTTGTTACACATTCCATAATCCATCGTACGAACTTATTAGGGAAGCCTAACCCTTTCATCATATCTTCAAGAAAGTCCCATGATACCGTATCATAAGCTTTTGTGATGTCAATTTTTATCATGCACCATAGGGAAATATGTTTTCTAATGTAATCCTGAACAAGTTACTGCACTATAAAAATATTATCTAGCATACTTCTACCTGGAACAAATGTAGTTTAAGTTAGGTCTAAATTTTTCCCACAACCAAATTCATACACTCCGTCAATATTTTTGTAATCACCTTATACATAACATTCATACAAGTTATCGGTCTGAAATTTGTTACTCTCGGTACTGCCTTCGTCTTTGGGATGAGTGTGATGATGGTATGATTTAACTGTTTAAGCATCCGACTAGTAGTGAAAATTCCTTTATGGCTAAAGTCACATCTAATCTAACCCTATCCCAATGTTTCTTGAAGAAGGTAGACATATATCCATTCAACCCTGGAACTTTGTCATTGCCTATATCAAACATAACCCGCTTGATCTTCTCATCCATAATTGGGGCAATCAGGATTTCATATGTCTTCATATACAAAACCAAACAATTTCTTACCACATTTAAGTCTAATCTGATCGGAGGGGTTGAAGTGCCAAGGAGCCCTTTATAATAATTTATAACATAAACTACCACTTCTTCCAATGATATAGTCACGGATCCATCCTCCTTGATGAGATGAGAAATAGCATTCTACCTTCCTCTCTTCCAAGCTACTACATGAAAATACCTCGTACTTCTATTAGCCCCTATAAGATGCTTACATTTAGCCTTTTGCTGAAAGAATTGTCTCTCTAAATCTAGCAAAAATCCAGCTTGCTTCCTCTTGATGTTAGCCTCATGTTTTAGCGCTACATCATCAGGCTTATTAAGAGAGGCCTTATATATGAGTTGAAAATTCTCTTGTGCCTTCTTGTCCTTGCTAGATATATGACAAAGAACGGATTAAGTTATCCCATCTACTACCATCTCCTACCTATTAGACACTATGTCCTGAAATTGAGGGTGGTTAAGCCACATGTTAAAGAACTTAAAATGTTTGTTACCTCGAGAGTTTAATTGTTTGAAGGCTACCATTACAGGACAGTGGTCAGAATCTGCCAGCATATATAAGAAATGAGTTGAACAAGCATAACTCGAAGATCCCCATGCTTGAATGAGGAGGACTGGATCCAATTTAGCCTATAGATGATTCTTATGCCAAGTAAAAAACTCCCCCTAAATGGAACATCTTCTAAGCTAAGAGTCATTTGGAAGTCTAGCAAATCTTTAAGTAGATATGCCGAAGGAGGTTGTCATCCAAGCCTTCCCTAGCCGCATACACAGTTAAAGTCCCCCATTATAGTCCAAGACATCAGGAAATTCAGACCAACCCTAACACGTTTTGTCATAATTCTCTTCTATTTGTTACACAATATAACCCATAAACAAAAGACACTATAAAGGTAAGTTGAGATATTCGACAATGGACTTTACAGGGAACAAATTACTCTCCCAACTCCAAAATTTGACAATGATAAAATATAGAATTCCATACAATACATATTCTTCCTCCTACAATAGATCCAAAGTTATATCAAGAGTCCCATCCTTTGAATCTATTTTTCATCATCATACTAAGACCATCAGTAGATAATTTAGTTTCAAAGAGACACGCAAGCTTATAGTCATATTGTCTAATAAGATTGACAACACTATATTATCTTGAGTTCTTATTTAGCCCTCGGACATTCCAGCATAGCATCCTCATTTGTCATTTTGAGAGGGCCTCTCCCCTTCTGTCCTCTTAATTGGTTCAGAAGTACTCTTGTCCACATCTTCGCCATTGATACATGCTTGAACTTGCACATTACTCCTTTCAATCACTGTTCTATTTTATTGTGTCATCACATCCTTTCCTTTGCTAACAGTTCTATGGGTTTGCACCTTCTACCATTCTCCATCACTAGCTTTTTTAGGATCCCTCCGAGCTTGATGTACCTTTTGTCCCTTACTCCAATCAATGCTTTTCTATTCACAGTAACTTTAGTACTCCCTTCATTTTGCTATTGTTGCCCCCCATTTTTACCAGGATTTACCTCATTAATTGATCCCGCATGGACTCTTGTTTGTTCATGCATTTCTACCTCTGTCCCCTAATTGGGCTGATCCATAGAACCTCCATCTGCAGTAATTTCACCTTTGTCTATGGTGTTAGCATTTTGTATATCATTTTAGTCATTTTTATGGATTTTCAATCAAAAGGATTGTGACCAAATTGTTTTCAATATTAGCAATAGCTAGGAAAATTTTCATAAATAAACATTTGTCTGTATCGGGCACCCCTAAGCATCTTCACATCAAAACTTGTCACTAGCTTCCTTGATACATCAAGTTCTACTAATATTCTGGTATAACCAATACGTGAATTTTTACTAATGATCTTGTCTGTGCATAGTGTCCAATTTGAGATCCTAGTTTTGACAATCCTTTCTCATTCCACAACTCCAAGGGAACATTAGGGAACTGCAGCCAAATAGGAACTTCCATAAAATCTTGATAATCAAAGGCAAAGCCATGGAGAGTTGTTTAAGTAGCAAAGTCTTCCTATAAAGCACATACGGTCCCTCTGCTAGCACATTAGTACGATCTTCTTTTGTATCAAATTTGAAGATTATCCATCCTTGGTCATGCGGTACGATTTTATATTGAACATCCCATTTAGCAATTAATCCTTCGAGTGCCTTCATTCCTTAAAATCTCCCCATGAAGCACCCCATAAGACAATAGCCCCATTCTTGTTCAATTCATATTACATCTTCTTCCTCTATAATGACTTCATCAGCTACCTTTAAATATTCAAACTGCATTCTTTACTTCAACCCTCTATTGTTCCTGAATAAACTAACATACGAGGGCTTGGTTTTTATTTCATAAGTGCCTGAGCAGATTAGGTTTGACATTTTATCAAACACCTTCAGGGTTGGCTCTTCATTCTCTGGGCAATCTGAAGCTTCAATGTCAACACTCTCCACATCTGTATTATCAATCTCCTCAACAGAAGTGGATGACTCCTCATCCTCTATTTCTTTATCAGCTCCACCTTTGCTCACCCCACCAATACCCACATTTGTAGTTTTTCTCCGTAACCCACCTTCATTATTCTTAGTACCCAAATTCCTATCATGCGTCATCTCTTTGCTTATACTTACCCTAATCTCACCAGTTTCAACATCCTTGTCCTATCTACAAGTCGTAGTATTATGCACCGTCTCCATCTTCATCATCGAATGGTTATGTGCCTTAGTTCCCTCAACTCCCAAATGCCTACCTTGCAATGTTACTCTTATTACACCCGCTCTACTTGCTCCATTAGCCACATTCATTTCCTGTCTACCCTCTGCAATATTTTGCACACTAGCCACCTTTATTGTTGAATGACCGTGTGCCCTAATATCTTGTACTTCATTATCTACACTGTCTTATATGCTTATAGGAATCTCTAGGGATCCCGCCACTTGCAGGCCCATAACATAATCAGCAATAATATCCCATCCTTTATGCAACATCTTCTTCCTCTTACCCATGCTCCAATATACCGAGAAACTCAAGAAAATTTTTTTCCCTAAAAATGAATCCTAATTACTTCGGACCGTTAGGTGTGACCAGCAAATGCAATCCAAACTCACTAAATAGAAAAGAATTAATCGAGAAAATTAGGAAGGAGTGTAGTCAAGTCATGTAGTGTGTGATACCTAAGGAAAAATTCACCTAAGGTGAGAGAACTCATATACGCACCTCCTTTACTTGTTAAGTGTATACACTTGTTCAATTGTAGTAATGATGGTTTCTTTGACATACATTTCACTCGTTAAGTCCTTTTGTTTAGAAAATGTTGGTTTCTGGTTGCTCTTGAGGAGTTTAAAGTTGCTTTTATGGAAACCTATTTTTAGGTTAAATCAAGAATTTGTTTGTTGTTATCTCTATTTTAGCTTGGTTAGGTGCAAGTCGATTTTGATAAGTATCTACAAATGAATGATATACATGTGTTGTTATTTATTGTTCTACATTTTGTTATAAGTTGGTAAACATGTGTTTGATTATCTTTTCAGCTTTCTCTTCCATTTCTTCTTGTATTCAACCTCATTTCTAATGCCAACAGCTTATAATATTCTCAAAGTTAAGATTTCTTCAAAGATTCTGAGATTCTGGAGATGGTTGGAAATGATGTTATACTATTTAGTGGAGGTTTTTCTATAAAATACTCCAGGAAAGTTGCAGACGACTATGGATCAGACATTGTGCTTCTAGTGGAGGTCGGCGGAGACCGGAGCGCTCATAAGGATATAATAGAAAGAAGAACAAGTTATGAAGTGGTCCTTCCAATTCTTGCACCGAGAAGATGAAACCTTAATATTGTACTTCATGGTGACTTTGTGTACGTGTGAGTCGCTAGGGTTCTAGAGGAATCATCGAAGTGAAATCTTTTTCTCTCTTTCTCTTCTAGGTCTCTCCTATTCTTCTCCATCTTCATACTCCATGATCTGTTTTGGTTTCTAAGTGCCTAAAGTATCTGCCTTTCTCTTTCTTTTCCTCTCTGTGTCTACCCACAACTGATGATAAGGTTTGCCTTTCTTTAAGTTTTCATTTAAATCTCTTGCATTTTTATGAAAAGTTTCTGCTTGCTTTCAGTGAAAGAGCTTTCTTCTTTTCTCCTGGTTAGGATTATATGATTGGTTCTCAATTGCATGAGTTTCTTTTCTTTTTCATAAGATAAAAGTTATGGGGTGAAATGTGAAGTCGATGAGCACTTTCTGCAAGTTATCTCCTATATTATCCATACAACATCACTCTCCAATTTTATGTCCATATCATATTTAGGTTGTTGGGCCCAAGTCTTGGTACTTATTACAAAGCTACATTATAAGAGGATCTGGTGAAGATCATGTGAGAAGAAGGCTGGAAGCTCTAAATTGTAATGAGAAACTTAAAAACTCGTGTTTTACCCAATTTGGTGAGTTCCATCGGTCACCTTTGTGCACTCCTAATGTGACACTCAAGCTTATAAAAATCATATCTCTCAATTATGATGTGAAAAATTTTCGAACTTTGTACCATTGGAAAGCTAAGAGGATATTCTACAACTTTCATCAAGACAACTTTGTCTGATTCTACCTACATCAATACAATTAAATCATTGAAATCAAGACACAATTTCTATCAAGGATAGTGATGCAAACTCTGCCAGCACCAGTGATGTTATTGTGTAAAGACCATATCTCTCTCACCTGAAGATCAAAAATGACAAAATTTATACCATTGGAAAGCTAAAAGGATATGAAACAACTTTTATGAAGACAACTTTGTTTGATTATGCTTACATCAATACAATTTAATCATTGAAATCAGGGTACAATTTTTATCAAGGATAGTGCTGCAGACTCTGCCAGCACCAGTGATGTTATCATGTAAAGATCATATCTCTCTCACCCAAAGTTCAAAAATTACAAACTTTAAATCATTGGAAAAATAAGAGGATATGTTACAACTTTCATGAAGACAACTTTGTCTAATTCTGCCTAGATTAACACAGTTTATTCACGAAAGTTAGAGTCATTACTCCTATCCAAGGTAGTACTGTAGCTATGTCCCCCCTTTTTCTTCTTTTGCTTATTACAAGCTTTTACAATTTAAAAAAAAAGACCTAGATCCAACCAACCACTAAATGTACATACATGACTCTCAACATAGCAATTTATTTTAAGTCTATCTTGGGTCATCTAACAACATACTATTCCATCTCTAACAACAATTAACAACTCAACAAAGAAGATAGTTATCAACATGTACAAAGAGAACTTCTTCAACTCTTAATCTCATTACTTAATCAAAATGGAGTTTGAGCATAGCTTTAATTACATATTAACAGCCACTTCAATAACTTAATACAAAATATAAATGAATGCTCATGTTTGATATGCTTACAAAGCTACACAAAAATATAGTCGAACTAACTTAGTTACAAAAGGTAGCTATAATGGAGTTTGCCAAAGCTTTGCAAGGATCAATAATCTTCTTGTTCTGTACCTGAGGAGTAAAAAAGTAATGGGTTGAGCTGCAAAGCTCAGTGGCTAATACATTTATAGCCATTGATAATGAGCACACAATAAATCAATATATATATAATTTTAATCTAGCAATTAAAAGCTCAAAGACTCATAGTTAAGGATGTTATCACATAAAGCATATCATGTATATTTAACCATCAAAACATAACACGTGATGAACAAAATGGTATCTCTCTTACCCAAACACAAGCAAATTTTGATGCTCAATTCATTTCATCACATGTTTATACTTTCATGCTTCTTATGCTTTTTCCCTTTTTCATTAATACAAAAAAAATGTCGTAACACCTTTCAAGGTATAACATGATAATAAATCACAGAACATTTTCCAACAATCGCAACAATTCAAGTCAAGCAATTAAGCATACACACATAAGTAAGAAATCAACCCATCATCCATAATAACTATGAACATATTACCCACCTAATTACTTGTAAATCCAAACTCAAGCTTGCCTTTCCTCTTGCTCTTGCATTGGATTTTCTTGGTTTCCTTCAAACAAACAAATTTTCATTCAAACCAATATACAAATAGAAAATCCATATAGCTTTAATAAAAAAAATTGAGCTTAGACTTAGTCTACCCATGGTTTATCTAGGCTAGAATAACTAAGATCTAGTTGTAAATCAATGAATATCAAAATGAGTCTCTTAGTCCTCTTCTTTCTCCCTTTATGTCCAGCCAAGAAACTCATTTTCTCTAATTCCTTTATCTACCAAAGCAAGAAGAAAAGATGATTAAGATTACCTAAAAACTTAGCTGAATCCTCTTCCTTCTTCTTTCTCCTTTTCTCTTTCTACTCCTAGCTTCTCCAACACATTTCATGCATTCTTCACTTCTCCTTTCTTCTTTCTACATTTTTTTCCTTTCTTTCCGAGCTTCTCCAATACATTTCATGCATTCTTCTCTTCTCATTTATTCAAAACCATTTTTTGGCCTTCCAAGTTTACCCTTCCACATTTAATGTAATGTCTACCTGTTCCATTAGTCTCTTATATCTATTGCACACTAACTGAATTCTAAAATTTCTACTTAATAATTCTAATTTCTAATCATACTTGCTAAATTAATGGACTAAATTCTAAAAATAAATAAATAAATTTTGGGTCTAACAATTCTCCTCTTCTTAAAGAATTTCATCCTCGAAATTCTTAACTGAGTCTACCATTAAGTGTGGATACTTCTCCTTCATGGCTTCCAAAGGCTCCTATGTTGTCTCCTCTCTTGCATGGTTCTTATATAAGACTTTAACCAGCTTCACGTTCTTATTTCTCAAGACCTTTTCCTTTGAATCTAGAATCTCTATTGGTTGTTTTTCATAAGTCAAATCCTCTCTTAATTGAACCTCTGAAAGTTGGACCATTTGTGAAGGATCTGATCTATATCTTCTTAATATTGATACACATGAGACATTGTGAATCTTAGATAATTCTAGTGGCAAGGCTAGCTTGTAGGCTAGAGGTCCAATCTTCTTAATAATCTTATAAAGTCCTATGTATCTTGGACTGAACTTGACCCTTTTACCAAATCTTAAGACTCCTTTCCATGGAGAGGCTCTAAGAAATACTTTGTCTCCAACTTCATATTCCATATCCTTTCTATGCACGTCTGTATAGCTCTTAACCCTATCTTGAGTTGCGTTAAGTCTCTACTTCACTAATTTAATCTTGGCAACTATTACTTGTACAACTTAAGTCCTAAAAGTCCCCTTTCACCTTCCTTATCCTGACAAATAGGAGTTCTGCACCTTCTACCATACAAGGCTTCATAAGGTACCATTTAAATTCCTGAGTAGTAGGAATTATTTTAAGAAAACTCAATTAAAGGTAGATGATCATCCCATGATCATTTGAAGTCCGTAACATAAGCTTTTAACATTGCCTCTAATGTCCATATTGTCCTCTCTGATTGGCCATCATTCTGTGGATGGAAAGCTGTGCTAAAATGTAACTTGGTTGCTAAAGACTTTTGTAAACTTTCCCAGAATCTGAAGGTGAATCTGGGATCTCTATTCAAGACCATAGAAATTAAAATCCCATGAAGTCTGATTATTTTATCTATGTATTTCTTGGCCAAGGCATTCAAAGAATCAATTTCTTTAATTGGTAGGAAATGTGCTAACTTTGTTAGCCTATCGACAATCACCCATATTGCGTCATACTACAGATATTGCAACAATCACCCCATCAAGAAATCCATTGTAATCTCCTCCCACTTCCATTTAGGAATAGACAAAGGTTTAAGCTTGCCGGTAAGTGCTTGATGTTCTACTTTAACTTGCTGGCATACTAAACATTTTCTAGCATACTCTGCAACATTTTTCTTCATTCCTCTCCACCAAAAGCGCTCCTTTAAATCTTTATACATTCTTATACTCCCCAGGTGCATTGCATATGGAGCATTGTGTGTCTCATCAAGAATTTCATCCTTCAACTCTTGCATGTCTGGAATACATAATCTGTTACTTGCCACCATCAATCCATCTTCTCTTATCTCTATTTCAGAGGGCTTACTATTTTTAATTTCTTCTCTGAGCTTGCTCAAGTACTCATCTTGCTCTTGCAATTCCTTAATCTTCTCATTCAACACTAACCTTATTCTAAAATTAGTCAATATACAACCAGATTCGACTTGCCTCAATGTCACCTTAATTTTGGCTAATTTCTTTAACAAAGGAAGGTATACTGTCTCCACATGTGCCATAGTATATTTTCTACTTAATACGTTCGCTACTACATTAGCTTTCCCTAGGTGGTAGTCTATCATCAAGTCATAATCCTTCAGTAGTTCTAACCACCTTCTTTGCCTTAGATTTAACTCTTTTTATCTCATCAAATATTTAAGACTCTTGTGGTCTGTAAATACCTCAGTGGTGACTCTATATAAGTAATGTCTCTATATTTTCAATGGAAAAATTATGGCAGCCAGCTCCAAGTCATGTGTAGGATAATTCATCTCATAGGATTTTAATTGCCTAGAAGCATAGACAATCACTTTATTTTTTGCATCAACACAAACCTCAATCCCTTCCTTGAGTCATCATTATACATTATGTATCCATCACCACTAGAAGGCAAGGTTAGAATTGGTGTAGTTGTGAGCCTATTCCTCAAAACTCTTCTGACATTCTTTTGTCCACACAAACTTCTGACTCTTCCTTGTCAATTTGGTGAGCGGGGCGGCTATCATGGAAAAGTCTTCTATAAATCTTCTGTAATAACCAACTAAACACAAGAAACTCCTCACTTCTGCTATATTCTTATATGCTTCCCATTTAACTGTAGCATCTATTTTCTTTAGATCCACATGTACTCCTTTTTCTAAAATTACATTTTCAAGAAACACCACTTCCCTTAGCTAAAATTCATATTTACTGAATTTGGCATACTGCTCTTTCTTCCTCAATATCTCCAAGGCAATCCTTAAATGTTTTTTATGCTCCTTGTCACTCTTAGAATAAACCAATATATCATTAATAAAGACTATGATAAATTGGTCTAAGAAAGGCTTAAAGACTCTATTCATTAAGTTCATAAAGGCTGCAGGGGCATTCGTTAATCCAAAAGGCATAACTAAGAACTCAAAATGCCCATATCGTGTTCTAAAGGCAGTCTTTGACACATTAGACTCCTTTATTCTCAATTGGTGGTAACTAGATCTCAAGTCTATCTTGGAGAAAACTTTTGCCCCTTGCAATTGATCAAACAAATCATCTATGTGTGGGAGGGGATATCTATTCTTGATGGTGACATTATTAAGCTTCCTGTAGTCTACACACATTTTTAATGATCCATCTTTCTTCTTCACAAAAAGAATTGAAGCTCCTTAAGGTGAGGAGCTAGGCCTAATATAACCTTTCTCTAACTGCTCTTCTAACTACTCTTTAAGCTCCTTCAATTCTGACAAAGTCATTCTATAAGGTGAAATTGATATCGTTGCAATGTCTAGAAGAAGTTCGATGAGAAACATAATTACTCTAGGTGGTAGTTGTCCTAGTAATTTCTCTGCAAAGACATCTAGAAATTCCATGACTATAGGAATATCTTCTAACTTTCCTCCATCTACCTTCATGTCTACCACATATGCCAAGAATGCTTCACATCCTTTCCTCATCATTTTCTCTGTTGTTAGAGTCGAAATAATTCTAGGTGGGCTTGTTATCCTATCTCCCATAAACACCACCTTTCACCAACTCAAACTCTACTGTCTTCTGTTTGCAATCTAATTTAGCATTATATTTTTCTAACGTGTCCATACCCAAAATCACATCTAATCCCCCCATCTTTAATGGCATTAAATTCATCGCTAATTTTCCTCCACCAATGTATATTTCACAATCTCTGTAAACTTGACTAATAATGATATATTGGCCAATTAGGGTACTAACTATCAAAGAACTATCTAATGGGCTCAAACTTCTACCATGCACAATCCTACTTGACGAAACAAATGAATGAGTAGACCTTAGATCAATTAAAACAATAATATTGTCATCAAAAAATTTAACCATACCAGTCACAATCTTTGGAGCTACTTCTGCGTCCTCCCTCGTCATTGCAAACACCCTAGCTGGTGCTTGCCTCCTCGATCTTCCTAGAGGAGTTACTTTCTTGGCTGCAATAGAACTTCCCACTTCAGTTGTAGTCTTAACTCCCACAGTCTCATCCCTTTTTAAAGCTTACATCTGAGTTCCCTTCTGTCTTGTATATTGCGAGCACTCTCTAGCCATGTACCCTTTTTCTCCACAGTTAAAACAAGCTCCACTCAACCTATAGCACTCCTTATCATTTGAAAGCTAAGATGATATGCTGCAACTTTTATGAAGACAACTTTTTTTGATTCGGCCTATATCAATACAGTTTAATCATTGAAATTAGGACACAATTTTTAAATTTTTATCATTTGAAAGCTAAGATGATATGCTGCAACTTTTATGAAGGCAACTTTTTTTTATTCGGCCTATATCAATACAGTTTAATCATTGAAATTAGGACACAATTTATGTCAAGGATAGTGCTGCAGACTTTGTCAGCGCCAGTGACATTATCGTGTAAAGACCATATCTCTCTCACTTGAAGTTCAAAAATTACAAATTATATACCATTGGAAAGATAAGAGGATATGATACAATTTTTATGAAGAAAAATTTGTCTGATTTTGCTTACATCAATATAGTTTAATCATTGAAATCAGGGCATAATTTCTGTCAAGGATAGTGCTGCAGACTCTGCCAGCACTAGTGATGTTTTCGAGTAAAGACCATAACTCTCTCACCCTAAGTTCAAAATTTACAAAATTTATACCATTGGAAAGTTAAGAGGATATTCTACAACTTTCATAAAGAAACTTTATCTAATTCTGTCTAGATTAATATAGTTTATTCACGGAAATTAAAGTCACTACTTCTATCCAAGGTATTACTGTAGCTATGTTCCCCCTTTTTCTTCTTTTGCCTATTACGAGCTTTTATAATTTCTAAAAACAAAAGACCCAAATCCAACCAACCACTAAATGTACATACATGACTCTCAGCATAAATTTTGATTTTAAGTCTATCCAGGGCCATCTAACAACATACTATTCCATCTCTAACAACAATTAACAACTCAACAAAGAAGATAGCTATGAACATATACAAAAGGAACTTCTTCAACTCTTAATCTCATTACTTAATCAAAATGAAGTTTGAGAATAGCTTTAATTACATATCAATAGCCACATCAATAGCTTAATACAAAATATAAATGAATGCTCAAGTTTGATATCCTTATAAAGCTACCCAAAAATATAGTCGAACTAACTTAGTTACAAAAGGTAGCTATCTTGGTGTTGGACCCCGCGTCCGAAGCCCAGCATTTGGAGACATTTAACAATCAAAAGTCGTTGCAAATTTTTAAAAAAAACAATAACGCATATGCGAAAAAAATCAATAATCAAAACGGCCCAATTTATTTAAAACCATTTCAGTCACGAAGATGCAAATATTATTGAACACATCAGAGTTTTGGTAATCACTTGGGCCCATCACAGAACACAAAACTTGTTTTCAAAATCATCTTTACATTTCAAAAACCACCCCTTTGCTTTAATACAAATACAAAATACAAAGTACAAAAAAATACACATGACACAATTGAATGTTTATGCTTAAAATGATTCCAAAATCCAAAATGCTAAACTAACTTAATTACAAAAGTCTTTAACTATATTAGGGTTCCAATGCCTTGCAAAGATCGCTAATCTTCTCTTTCTGCACCTGAGGAGGGAAACGTGAGGTGCGCTACACAGCTCAGTGGCTAATATATTTATAGCCATTGGCAATTGACCAAAGTCAAACATATGTGTGTATACATATATATCTAGCAATTCTAGCATTCATACTTTATTCAAGAAATTTAAACAATCATCAAATTTAGCTCAAATCATATAACACTCAAAATGCTTCATACTTGACAAATTAAAGATGCAATGCACAACAAATGGCTCGAGGGTTTCATGAAACAAAATGAGGAAATCGAAGTTTACCCCATAAACAGAATGAGTCCATTTTTCGAAGCTTATATGCCACAAACGAGTAGCCGGGAGAAGGCTCTTGTCAACGTGCACGTGACGAATAGAATGGTTCCACTCTCTCCTAAACAGAAGCACAAAATCATGCTCAGAATCATTTTACCAAAATGCTTTTACACTTTCAAACCTTTTTTTCTTTCATCTTTCTTGTTCTTTCCTTTCTATATATGCAAAATGCCATGACATATTTCAAG
>JAOSBK010000205.1:9802012-9816174 GCA_027568895.1 Erythroxylum shatona | reverse complement strand
TACAAGACTACTTTATTTCAATTGAACCATATGATAAAATCCTACAATCATTTACATACTACTAGCTCCAAAAATAACCCATCAAAACCTCATAATTAACTAGTCTTTCCATATTTACCCTTCTTTTGTCTTTATAACTAATATCTTATACTTCTAACCCCTTAACTAATGATCATGGAAAAATTGAGAGAATTTGATAATACTTCCTTCTAGAAAAATGTTCCTCATTGTCTTAAGTTTCTAATAACATCAAAATTATTTAATTTGGTTCAGAAATCTGAAAGTTATACCTCAAACATTTCCAAACTGTTCTTATATTGAAATAGTATTATGTGCTCAACTTCCATCAGAAAATTGATATTCTTAGAGACTAAATTAAAACATAATTTCATTAGACAATTTGTATCCCTATCTCTCTATTTTAATCCAAATCAAAAATCATCTCATTTGGATAACTAGAGAAAAAGTTATGGCTAAAATACTGAAGCATACTCAGCGAACATGTTTCAACTACATTTTCCAGCTTATCACTTCTAACATTTCACATATAACCCATCTTATACATAACTATCTTTTCTACTTCACTTCAAATTCAAGAATTCTTCTTTTCTTTACAAATAACTAATCGCCACCAATTTCTTACTTAATAGTTCTAATTTTCAAGAAAAGTTCAAGGTCCAACATTATCTCCTCTACTATAGAAGGGTGACCACAACTTTTTAGATGTCTTAACAAATTTAAGAGAAAGAGGATTAAAGTGAGACATTGAGCAGTGTGAAATTGATTCATTGTTTCAACAACAGAGGGATCATTTAAGTACATAGGAATAAATTATGTAAAATAATAGCCGAGTAGATAGATTGTTTGTGAATCCTTCCAAGTTGGGGAAAGCCATTTTCGAGTAGACATACCAATCAATTCGTTGATAGCAAGACATAAAAAGTAAAAATAAATTAGATCACTTTATAAATTATTCACATGTGATGCCTCACATACAATTTATAAACTACTTCCATATAAACTTAAAATGATCATAAGACCAATAACAGAATGGTGAATAAAATCTTACTCACTTATCGGTGTGCTCCACTTCAAATTACCAAATGTTAGCAAGTGTAGCTTTCATTTTTGAAGTTTTAGATCAACAAATTGAATACTTTAAGAGAGTATATATATAACACGAGATCATAATAAATAACAAATCTCCTTTAGTTTGTCCTCTTGTAGATAAAGCTATCGAATTATCTTTATCTGTTATATATTAAGAGACCCTGAATAAGCAAACTAGACATTGAATAATAGTAAACTGGTCATACTCGAATTCTATACAAGCGATCCTTATCTGTTATCTATTAACAAACTTGAATAACAGTAAACTGGACGAATTCTATACAAACAATCCTTATCTGTTATCTGTTAAGAAACCTTGAATAACAGTAAATTGAACATCGTATTCTATACAAACATAAACTGAGAACAAAATCAGAGTTTCACTCCAAAACCCATTCTTCAACTCTCGATTTTTTTGCTCCTCCATTCATCCAGTTCCTATACCTCATACGATATTCTTTTCTCATACCTTGTTTTCGAGAGATAAAGCGGCAAATAGATTGCGCTTCTTCTTTAGACTCTTCACCCATGACTCTTTCTTCAGAAATTGTATCCATAGCTTACTCGCTAGAGCGGAAACTGCACCGCAAGGGCAGATAAGTAGTTTACTTGTGAAAACTTCACTATAGAATGCTTTCTTAGCTAATAACTCTATCTCTGAGAAGTAGTGCTATGTTTTTTTTCCCATGCTTAACACATGCAAGTCGGACAGAGAGGGATCAGAATGACTTGACTGAAAGGAGATGAGTGACTTAAGCAGCACATCCTAGCTTAGGAAAGAATCTCATGCCCTTGTTTTCTTCCTTTATTTGAGGTCGAAAAAGGCAATGTATCGCAACTTCGGTGACTTTTCGGGCAAGCATGAACAATTTTCCCATATGGTGGTCCGATATGAAGAAAGAACACGTGCTTGGAGTTAAAAATAGAATTGTGAATGCAAAAGAGCGCTTTATGAACACCGTAGGCCAGCAGAGGCTTTCCGCATCTATCTCTGATGTTTGAAGCTCCAACGGTATTTTGAAAGAGATTTGGCAAAGATAAGATCTAACGAAGATGATAGATGGCAGAAATGGAAGATAACGAGATTTAGCAAAGATGGCCAGAAATAGAAGATGACAATTAGATACGGTGAAGAGGCAAAGAGAGAGTTTGACTTCTAAAATGAAATCCAAAATTTAGCCTTTCAAGTATATATGTATATTAACAGACTGGTTTATTCTCTAAAAAAGCAGCCAATTCGCCAATAAACCGACCGATTTTTATACTAAAAGATTATTAAATTAAACCAAACCAAACAACTGGTCAGCTCAGACAATTTCTGATCGGACCGACCCATTCAGTCGCTACTCTGGTCCAATTTTAAAAACCTTGCATATTATTTGTCTTGATAGTGTAAAATTTTCAACAATCGCACTCCTTTAAAAAAGAATCAAGCATCTTGTATGGGAGTTAACCGGGTCTCATTTCTGTCACTCTAATCAATACTGGCTATCCAACGGACTTTGTGCTACATATGCAGAAAGGTGATGTATTGCTAAAATTAGAAAAAGGCTGTCAACTTGAACAGAATCAATCGGAAGATTGCCAAAACTTTGGCAAATTCAAGAGAAAATAATGCTCAAATTGACTTTCATTTTACATCATACAACAACAGAAACTGTTAGTATTGCGGTAGAACTGGTCTCTTTTCCAACATCTCGTAATGGACGACAAAATTATCCTGCATCAGAATCATTCACACAATTGCAAGTCAGAAATCAAGTATGCTTGACATTCTGAACAGGAGAAAAGGTTCAAACAAAAGAAGAAAAGGAAAATACTGCAAACCTTGCGCAGAATTTCAAATGTGTTTGGATCGAAACAGTGATAAGACCCTCTCTCATACGTGTTTGTTTTCACAAGAGGCTCCATGTTGGGGAGTCTAATGAACCACCCTCGATGCTCTTTGTGGTAAAACCAACCTCTGTTGTAACTGCCATCAAAAAGACCACACCTATATGAGAATAGAACCTCACAAGGAAAAGAAACAAACTAGTAGACATCCCAAAAAATCGAAATCGGGCATGCATTTAATTGGAGGAATGGAAGGAATTATGCAGATATAGAACAAAACTGACACCAAGTCATCAGGGTAGTAGCTAGCTTACAGTTCATGGGCAGCATATAGTTGAGCTTCATCTTTTGGCATGCTGAAAAAATAATGAAGGGTAAAAACAAAATGGTAAATTTTGAAAAGTGAACCAACCAAAGGGGAAAAGATAATAACAAACAAGAAAACTTCAGGAAACAATAGAAACATTTATAAAAAAATGTACCTGTAGAATACGTAAAACAGTGTTTCCACGGAGAACTTGGAAAAGTAACCTTGCTGCAGTTGTTTAAAGAGGTAAATAACAATGACAGGAAAATGGAAAAAAACAACAAAGCGGAAAAAAAGAAGAGCCAGGTCAGAAGGAAAAGCATAAAGAAAAGGCAACTCACATGTAAAACAGGTGGTTGCTTCGCATAATAACAATGTGGCACCATAAACTCTGGATCATCCTTAGCAGGCCCTTCAGACCACGGGGAACCAAATGTCTTATGAAGATTTTCAGCAGAATTCAAGTTCAATCCCAGAGTCGTTAAATCAATTCCAAGTGCAAGTGGGGTCAAATCAGGGTCACTCATTCTAATAATACTTAACAAGCCAAGTAATCCAAATGGATCAGGAGTTGACTGTGTAGCCTGCATGGATTTTATGCCTTGATCCCTAAATGACTGATTGACAGCTGACATTGGTTGCAACCGAAATTGCGATGGATTTTGCTGCTGTTGATACTGCTGGATAAGATAGTCATATCCAACTCCAGAGACAGTATTTGGTGAGTTTAAAGGTCTTAGTCCGATCCCAGGAGGCCCATTGTTCTGAACAACAAATAAATATATGGTCAGACAAAAAAGTTCTGTGGCATCAAAGACCAAAAAGTATATATGTCAACAGAACAAACATACCTGAGAGTGGTAGGATGAACGTGAAGATTGAAATATGTCTGAGCCATGAATCAGGTCTTGATTGTTTAGAGATGAAAAATTTACGCCACTACTACTCACAGCTGGAGTATGTTGTTGTTGCTGCTGTGAGCGATACGATGAATAATTGCCCCCCAAGTTGAATCCAGCAGACCTCCCTAACTGCTGAGTCCAAAATCGAAGTACGTGAGGAAGTACATAACAATTAGTACTACGGTATTGGTCAAACTTTCACAACTTTCACTAAAACTCACAGAGAAGTGCTGAGATTGCATCATTGACATGGTATTGTCATGCAGTTGTTCCTTTTGGTGTAGATCCATGCTGTAATCAGCATTACCACCTGACCCAAATTTGTAATTCAACACCATATCACTTTTTTGTTTTCATTTTAATGAAAACAGTATCTTATCCAAAGCCAGTCGCTATGAAAGGTAACATCAATTTTTACATTGATTGAATTTTTCAACAAAATCAATGCTAGTGAACGAAGGATTCTGTGACTCATTATCTCCAACTTAACTGACAGAAACAAAGATTGTTGTATTAAAGATGGAGTTGAATGAGAATCTACGAACCTTTAAATCCTGGTAAAGCAGGAAAATCTTCATTTTGGATGCTGAATTCTTGGTTTTGTTGAACAATAGGGCTAACACCAAGACCTTGTTTACGCAGTGAGCCTGAAATGTTTATGGCATATTTACTCAATACAGATGAAACTGGCTAATATTGGCTACCAACGGTCAAATTTCAAAACCATGTTTTCATTACCCAATTGCCCTTGAGGCCCTCCTGCTGAATTAGGACGGCTAGTCAACTGGGGGAAATCATTATTTATGTCAAAAGGCGAACTGTCATTGGAATTAATATCATTCAACATTCCCATAGAGCCAAGATTGTTCACTGCTTGGGCGTGGCTTTGTGTGAGAGGACCACCAGCTGTTGGATAGGAGTTCCCCAACATAGAAATCACCTGAGGAGATCCTGAATCCAGAAGGGGTCATATAAAGAAGTAGTCAAAGCTGGTCTAAAGCTGTAAAATTAAGCTACCATGCATGATCCAAGGAAAAGAAAGAAAAGAAAACTTACAAAGGCAGCCAATGATTATCTCAAAAATAAACACACAATGCTGAACTCAGTGTAAGAAAGGAACTCAAAGAATGCCAAGATTAAATTGAGATATCAAAGCAACAAAAATTTTAACCCCAAGATTTGTAAGCTAAAGCAAAGCAGTGTACCAAAGGAAACAACCTTCAATAATTTCTAGAGATAAAGCTCAGACACCTCAAATCTTTAGTCTGGAACATCAAATAAAGAGGATCAACTGCATTAGGCAATTTTCAACATATAATACATTATTTCAAGATCTAACAAGTCATTCAACAGCTACAAATCTCCTATTCACATCAAAAAGAAACTTAAACAACTTCGTTACAAAAGAAAGTAGAACATAAGCAAAGCAATCGGATGATCCCTTAGTGCGAGGAAAATCCACTTATGCTACAAGAAGATGAAAAACCTATTATGAACACTATGAAATGAAATTAAGAGGTGTTGCAATCTTCATCCAGATAGTTTGTTATCACAAACTATTCTAGTAATCAAGTAATGACAGCAGGAAATCAAGTTGTACCTTGTGGAAGTACACCACCCATTAATCTGTTTTGTACTTGAACACCTAAACTCCCAGATCCGCTGTTTGATGGTAAATTAAGCCGTGATGTAAGTCCAGGCAACGATAATCCTCCCCCTGAGCCAATGTTCCTCCCAATGTTGCCCCCACCTATCATGTTACCCATAGAACTTGTAATCCGAGGACCTGCATTTCCCAAAATTGGGGATACCCCCAATCCTGGAACAACATTCCGGTTACCAATTGCTGCAGAAGTTGGTAGAATCCCAGGAATAGAACTGCCAACTCCATTTGTGTTACTACTAAACCCAGGGTTTCCTACAACACTCACACCTCCTCTATTGCTGACTCCTGATTGTCCATGGATGCTGCCATGGGATAACTGCACAGTTCACAATATTTTAGAAATAAAACAAGCAAAAAAATTACGAATGGAATCAGTTAGCTTGTTTACAAGTTTTGGTACCTGAGACAGTGCAACAGGAAGATTGTTGGATGCAAACCGTCCACTAGAGAGGCTACCAGTAGGTTGTTGAATTCCACCAGAAGGAACATTAGTTAATGTTGAATTTCTTGATGCAAGTGTACCCGGCATGTTAGGAACATTAAAACTTCCATGAATATTGTGCAAGGCTTGAATACTCCCTGCAGTAAGAACCATTAAATTCAAATAAATTTAAAATAAGCAACACAGGTAAAATTATAGTAGAGCTACTCACCATTGTGATGAAAAACAGGAGAGCCTGCACCTGATTGGCCAGAGAAAGATGTAGCAAATGATCGCCCTGTACTGTCTGGAATATTTGAAGCTGAACCATTAAGAGAAGACTGCAATAAAGACCATATTAAATTCCAGAATAAAAAAGAATAATGAAACAATGAAAGAACAACTCCAGAAACCAAACAAGTACAATGATTCCAGAGCAAACCACGAAACAAAATGTTATTTCACATAAAGACACTAATATTTGGCCCAGGGCCGCGCACAAGGCTAAAGTGGTGAACATCTTTAATATTGTGGTGGTATTAGATGATAAGAACACAGCACGTTATGCAAACTTAAGACAACCTATCCTTTGGAATGACCAATAGAAAACAGCGTTCTTCACAATTGCAAAATCACAAGCTTTCTTACTAAAGAAGTAATGAGCTTATTGTAGCAAAATCACATGCTTAAGATGCGAAAGAATATCCTACAAAGAATTAGAAGACATTAACAACATGCAACAACAAATCTCAGACTACTCTAGAAAAATTAATGAACAAGTGAAAATATAATCCCGCTCTTCCCTAATAAGAAGATAGTACTTATAGAACCTGTCCATCATAGAGCCAAATAATGCATTTCAGCATAAGAGTAGTTAGAAGTCGAACAACAAAAACATTAAAACTTAAATATAAACTCAACCACGATATACTGGAAACTGACAATACATTTAGTAACCCCGACATTGCGTAAAAGGCAAAAGCTCGTGCCACAAATCATGCCCTGATGAGAAGCAGCTGTGACTTGTCTCAGTCACAAGTCGGACGGAGTGATCAGTAAGCTTTCCTTAGTAAACACTTATATATATCCTGAAATGAGTAGAATATAGTAGTGAGGAAGTAGCAATAATACACAAGAAATGGATAGGTGTACAAAAGGAAAAGCTGGAAAAAGAGGAGGTGGAGAAACCTGTAATGCCCAACTAAAATTATCATAAACCTACGTTCCTTAAACTTCGGCTATTCTATACTAGAATCTAATTGATGATACTAAATGCGAAGAAACAACATATCACATGAAACTTCACACCCGTTGCACATTCATCTTTCTAAAACCTAATATGCTCTTAGATTTTGCAACTCCGTTTTTGCTATTAAACAGAACCGCGTGGGAAAATACGAAGGTAGGAGCCACACTCTATAGTAATTCGATAACATTTATTGCTCATTTATAACCAAGTAGGTATTGTTTTTTAGTGATCAGAAAAATAAACAAGTATGTTTACCCAGAGATCAACATTGTAGCAACTACATCAACCAGTTCCCCTTTTCCTAAAATTGAATAAATAAAATCGTGGTTAAACATATCATTCAAAGATTGCAAGATTAATCTCACGACATTGCCTAAAGAGGCAATAAAAAGAAGGGACCACTGTGAGTGTTATATAAGTTCTTCCACTAAAAAAATTCTAAAATAAGTTCCTAAACATGTCAATAACTGCTATAGCATTTTTCAGCAACCAAACAAACCACATAGCCTCCGTTACTCTCACTATAAACACGGAGCAACTAGATAACATGAATCACATAAGCAGATTCCCGACCAAGAACCCTAACGATAAGGCCGTGAACTATACCAAGATTCCCACGACCGCAATACAATCAGAGAGCTTTAAGGAGATTGGGGGATCAATCTCGGAGCCAGTGGAGATCGGGTCGCGCTTGGAAAGAAAACAGTAGTTGGAAATTGGATCGGCGACGTAGGACAGCGATTATCTGGGGCTCGTTAGTCAAAACGCAGCGAGTTCAAGGTTAAGTTTGCCCTAAATCCAAACAGCCAAAATCAGAGTGCGAGAACGAGAGAGGAAGAGGGTCGCAGAGAAACGGAAAAAAGAGAGCTTCGTTTTGTGACATGATAACTGATAGGTGTAAATGCCAACAGCAGAGGACTGGTGATTGCCTGCGGGTATGCTATGCTTATGATTTTCTACTTGCCGTTTGATTGAAAGATGTCATATGGTCAGGGGCTGATCCGGTCTACCTTTTCGAAAAATTTCAATTTAATACCAAATTTTTTATTTTTTAATTTAATAATTAATTTTTTAAAACTCGTATAAAAGGTATCGCTGGAAATTGTTCGTTGGAAAATTTGTCTTAATAGTTAAATGAGCTAGCTCTGTAAGGCCATCTTGGTAGGAAATTTGTACAGGCTTATGGTTGTTGTGTTTTGTTCGTAAGAAATTGCTATAGGTTCCTTATAATTATACATTAAGTTATTCCTTTTGATATGTAAGAGATTACTGCATAAGAAATCTCTAGTTGTATACATAATATTTTCTTATATGTATAAAAATTTACTAATTTATCAAAAAAAAGAAATTATTTTTACCAATATAAAATATTTAATAAATATTATATTGATGCCTATTTATTCGATACATTTGAAAAAAATATTTTGACCTAATTTATAGGCATTTTAAGAAATTAATTACTAAATTAAAATTTTAAAATATCTAACTCTAAACAAAAAAATCTTTAAAAAATAAACATTTTCAAATTTCTTTTTTTTGAGATATTAATCCTACATGTGATCTAAAACATCCTTTTTGGTCTTCTAAGTTCTAAAGAGAAAACTACAATTTTTGTGAATTTAATTTTTGTTTTGCTTTAAAAAGTTAATTTATTTTAAATTTAATAATATTTTTAATATTAAAATAATTTAAATATATTTTATTATTATCTCTTATGTTTTTAACTCACACACTCTCTTTCGTCTCTGTAACTGCCAAAGATTACAGCACCTTTGAATCTCATTATCCTCTTTATGTCATGATCTTCTCGTCATCCCTATCTCACCGTTACTACATATTCCAATTCTTCATGTTCGGGAAAATTACCATAATCTTAACAATAATAATAACAAGATAAATAAAGTACAAGAAACTAAATCAATACAAACACAATTTACGTCAAAAACCCCTCTCAATTAGGGAAAAAAATCACGGTCCGAATCTTTATAGACTAAAATCAATCCACTATAATAATCAATAATACAATCGGCAACTAACAATTATAGTCTCACGATAAGTACAATTATCTCCAAGTTCTAGTACAAATTGAAAAACCTAATTAATTTAGTACTATTTACAAATGCAAGAGGTACCAACATCGAATACCTATCGATGATGATATGCTTCCTTTTGATTATCTTACCAAACAAATGTTATCCCATACGCTAAAAAAATGGAGTAGACCTCTCTTTTTCTCCTCCTTTGTTCTGGTTTTTATAACAACCACATCTATAGCAAAAAGGGGTGAAGCCTAGTTATCCCATCATAAATTAGCTTCTCTAATAAGCCATTAAAACCTACCACCTATGGGCCAATCAAAAAACTCTTTATTTAGTGGGCCACCACTTGTAAGTAAAACAAAATGCACCATTGCAAAACTTACATAGCTAGTATTTACGATTTAGGGAGCTACCCAACATATTCCTTTATCGACCCAAACCACCAAACGCCTCCACCTCATCCGAGAATTGAACCTTCTTCTTCAAGACCTTGTCCCTCCAGATGCAATGGCCCTCCACATAACAAATATTATTGTCAACTTTCCTCCCTTGCATCACCAGGCGAGCACCTCGATACACTTTGCACCACCTCCCACGACCAATATATCTATGCCCGTATTTTGTCAATTCACCCAAGGAGATAAAGTTAGCACGGGCATTTGGCACATACCTCACATTATAAAAGGTTCGGTTCATACCATCATCGAGCATCATCCTCACGGTCCCCATGCCTTGGACCTTTAATCTTTGATCACCACCATGTTGATGAGGCCATACTCCCCATATTGACGCAAAGAATTAATGAAGGCTTAGTCTTTACAAACATGAACTGACGCTGTCGAATCCAACACCCAACTCTTTTGGCTCTCCTTCACCTCAACATGAGTAGCCAATAACAAATCACCATCACCATCACCTATTATCACATTAGCGGAATCACCATCATCATCTACTTTAGTCTTGCCCTTCTTCTTTTGCATCAAATGGAGACTCTTCAAGTCCTCCATCATCTTCGGATAGTAGCTTTGGATATGACCTTTCTCCTTACAATAGTAGCACTCCACGTTACTAAAGTCTTTCGCACGCGATTTCGATCTACTTTTTGAGCCATCTCCTCTTCTCTCTTGATTCTTCCCTCTCTCAAACTCCCTCACAACTAATGCTCGATCACCATCATTCGGAGAACCTCAATCAACATATGTCATCATCCTTTCATTCTCCCTCAATATCGTCATAGCTTCATCTAGCGTAATATTCTCCCTGCTAATAAGCAATATCATGATAATGGGTCGGTAGGACTTGGATAGTGAAGCCAATAACAAGAGAGCTTGTTTTTGATCGGTGATTTTTTCATCCACATTCTTCAACTGGGCCACTAGTTGGTTATACAAATTAATGTGGTCCTGCAAGATTGTACCCTCCTCCATCCTCAGTTGGTATAACTCTCATCTCAAGCACAAGATATTAGTCAACAATTTGGAGACATACACATTTTGGAGCTTATCCATCAAAGCTTTTGGATCTGTTTCACTCAAGTAGTTGTACTTGATCTCTGGAGCTATAGCCAACCAAATGTACTAACCACCTTTTTCTTCATTGATGCTCACTTGGCATCATTCAAATTCGTCAGCTTGTCTGCTTCCAAAGCCGCAGCTAAATCTTGTTTTACCAACAAGTCCTCAATAGTATTCTTCCACACACAAAAGTTTATTCTCCCATCAAACAAGGGAATGTGAAATTGGAAAGCACTATTTTTACCTATGTCTTCTCACACTAATTCTTCCCTAAATCAAACAATCAATAATTTTCTCTACACAAGGATCCTCTAATCATATCTCTGATACCACTTATTGGGGAAATTTACTACAACCTCAATAACAGTAATAGTAAGAGAAACAAAGTGCAAGAAACTAAATCAACATACATGTAATTTATGTGGAAAACCCCTCTCAACTAGGGGAAAAACCACGGTTAGAATCATCCATTAGAGTTTGGATAATTATTTCATTATTTTCACTTAATTTCATTGATGAGTTTAATTATCTTCTCTTTATTAATTAAGTGCTTTGATAATGAATGAATTCTAATGATTAACTCTCATCCAGATAATTCATTTGTTGAAGTTTTTTTGCTTAATATTTTGTGTTTTTCTTTAATGGCTCGAGATTATGTCTGTTAACAAAATTATATCATATATATCAAATGCTCTATTTAGGTGGTGTTTGTTTTGTATCCTTAAACTTATGTTAGAAACTGGTCCAATCAATAATACATAAGAGAGTCTAAAATAATAGAGTAAAATCGAATATATAGTGTTTGTTTGGTCCTATGGCAACAAGAAGATACAAACTAGGTTTTGAGGAACATAACATTGACCAGCCAAAAACAAACATTCTTTTTAAACTTCCTAAACATTAGCTATGATTTTGGAAAAAAATCACAACAAAAAAACATAGTAGAAACCTTTTACTGCGAAATAGATGAAACAAAAACAGAGAAAAATTCAAAGTTAAAACCACAGTTCATCCTACACCAGATAAGATGTAGGAAAAAAATAAAAATAAAAATAAAATGCCTAGTGTTGAAAAAGTGACGTTGGTTCAAATGCAACCCTATCAACAGGTCATGCACCAGTAAGCTGTGGTGACTAGGTGAAGCATCCTCTCCACTTTCTAAAACTCCACTTCCATGTCTACTTGTGTTTGCTTCTATCACATGTCAGTACTTCTGTCGATTGCAAAAAAGGAGGCAGTGTAAGTTTTCCCTTCCTGTTAACAATCACCCTGGTCACCTTTAATGCAATGATGTGAGTTTCATACTGTATCGGCTGGTATTGGTTGGAAGCTATCATACTGGCCAAAAAAGGGAACAAAATTATGGACGTTAGTACAGGCCAGTATCATTGATTTTATCTACTAGTCAAATACTAGTTAGTACCTTAAAGTTAAAAATATTGAGGGACTGATTTGTCAAAAGAAAATCAAAACTAACAAAATTACCCCCAATGAAGGCAAATCCATTGTTTTATAAGAAACAATGATGTCTTAAAGAACTTTAAAGGACACCACCTTGCTTCTTACCACAAAACACCGATCTTTACCAAAGGTGTTGCATTGACCGTCATCTTTGTTTGTTAAAGCATCTACTACCTACAACAAGATTCAACGTTTAACACTTTGAAAAGAATTGTTTGTTGGGTTTGTTGTGAAGAGATTCAAAACCATAGAATAATCATTGGCATAACTTTCAGAAAGAACCTCCCGCATGGTATGTCTCTCATTTTACTCTCTCTCTCTCTCTCTCTCTATTAGATAGATTCTACGACACGATGGTGGGTCAAACAATGTTGGTTATAGATAAATTGACACTATTAGGCATATTCTAGGAAAATCCTGTAGTTAGAGACCGTTAATCCTATTATAAGCTTATGAATTAAAGATATGGCATGCGCCACATTCATTTTGGACAGTGTGTAAGTATTCCACACAAAATGTTTACAGTTAACCTAAGCCCACATGTAATGAATATTTTATTTAGGCAAGTCATGCTTGTTTTATACCTTCACCTTTCAAAATGAATTGTCCTTGAATCCTCACCTAAATCAAAAGAGAAATAAGTCTCTTTGTATAAAGTTACAATAATAGGATGGTTAGTATAAAGAATACTTTTAATATTACTCTCTTTTTTACCACTCTCACTCTTCTTTTCTTTATTCTCTATTTTCAATCTCAATTGATATTTGTAAACTTGATCAAATGTCAAATGTACAAGGGTAATGGTTTATTGTTCCTAATAAAAGAATTTGTATTGGTAAACCTATCCTTTACGACCATTTTATCAATCTTTTAAGGTCTCCCTAAGAGAATATGGCTGACATGCATAGACACTATATATCATAACACGTTGTCATAATATCCATCAACAGAGAAGGAAACCAACACTTGTTTAATGACCTTCACCTCACCACATTCATTTAACCATTAAAGCTTGTATGGATTTGGATACTTCGCATTAGGTAATATAGATTTCTATACAAGTGTAATGCTAGCTATAATAGTGCAACTTCCTCCATCAATAATCATACTATATACCTTGTTATAAATGTGACATCTAGTATGAGGCATATTTTTTCTGCCTACCTTATTTTCCTTGATTTGAAGACTTAATACCCTCCTAACAATAAACATCTTGCCTTTAATAATACACTAAACATCCTCATCACTACTCTTTACTTGGTGGTATAACTTCCTTTTCCTTTGAGTCGAATGACTCTCCACATCTCTATTCATCCCATATAACCATAACTCTTTTATTGGGACATTTGAACGTAATATACCTTATTTGAGAGTCAATTTTGCATGCACCCTAATTGTAGACATCTGTTGGAGTTATGTAAATATAGTGCCCGGGAAAGCAAGTGTATTTACATGTAACTTTATCTTCTTTAGTTACAGTTTTATAATGAAAATATGTATTATTAATAAAACAAAAGAGTTTGTTTTATTTGTGTGAGCTTTATATATCTAGTCAAAAGGTACCAAGATTCTTTTATAAGTATTATACATATACATAGAGATGTATGGGAAACATGTATATTATAAGAATCTAAATTAATTGATTCACAGTTGAATAATC
>JAOSBK010000205.1:9760089-9773892 GCA_027568895.1 Erythroxylum shatona | reverse complement strand
GGGCAATTATACTTGGTGTATAATCACATGATATATCTATGAGCATAAAGGGACAGTGTATGCGTCAGTGATGTTTTTGGATGATTTGGGGTATCATGAATATGTGAAAGTGTTATGTTAGTTAGATGGTGACTTAATATAACATTGTTGGTTCTTTAATGGTCGCACGCCCCATTCTCAGTATGACACGTGAAATTTTAGAGAGAAGATGTAACTCGTGACTTATGTGGCCGAGTGGGAGTTGTTGGCAATTTACAAAAGATAGCGACCACTTTATATAACTCCCATAACAGTTATTTGTCCTAATCAAGGATTAAAGGGTGAAAAAACGGACCATTCAATAAGGGATTACAAAATCAGAGAAAATACAAGTTTTTCTCTTCCATTCTCTCTCACGTGAAGCAATCATCAAAGTCTTAGAGTTTGGGACATGAATTAATCAGTGACTCTAGTAACCAACTGTAAAACGAAGACTAACAAGAAGCAAATCGATCTAGCACTTTCGCATTTAGGTCAGTCCTTATAAATCTACAAGAGGAATAATAGAAAATGGGATCATAAGTGCCTTTAAAATATCACAAGATATATTTAAGTACTTATAAGTGAAATTGATGTGGTAAATCCATAAATATGATAATTAAACAAATCTCATATGAGATGCTCGACCTTGCATAAGTAAGATATTTCAAACTTGTATAAGTGAGATATTTCAAACTTCCTATAATTTGCTCAAGTGCGTTGAATCAAAAAGTTCTCCTTTCTTTGTTAAGTTTGTACAAACATCCATAAGAGTTCTTATAGGAATCCAAATCAAAAAGTTCTCCTTTCTTTGTTAAGTTTGTACAAACATCCATAAGATTTCTTATAGGAATCCAATTTAGCATTTGATATTTCTTCAAAAGTTCAATGACATCTCACTTTTGAGAAATAAAAATACAATCACCCCTTTAAACCACTTCAATATCAAGGAAGGAAGTATACTATAAGATCGTTCATTTCAAACTCTTGTATTATTGACTTCTTGAAAACTTCAATCATGTTGTAGTTCTTGCCTATAAATATTAAATCATCAACATATAGGCCCACGATTATTATATCACTAGAAATTTTGACCTTTACATATATCGCATGTTCACAGCGATATTTGTTAAAGCCAATCAAAAGAAAGAAAGAATCAATATTCCTATTCCATGCTCGTAGATCTTTTTTAGGCCATACAAAGTCTTCTTCAATTTGTACACCTTTTCTTCACTACCTTGTTTTATAAAACTAGGAGGTTATTTGGTGGACACCTCTTCTTTAATTAGGCCAAATAGTAAAGTTGAGTTAAAAAATATTTGATGGATATTTTAATGATTTTTTACAACTAAAGCAATTATAGGTATGATGGTTTCCAATCGAGCAACTAGAGAAAATACCTCTTAATAGTCATAGCTCAGTAGTTACTCAAATTCCTTCACCACCAGTCTCAACTTGTGTCTCTCTATATTGTCATTTAATTTCATTTTTGTTTTGAAAACTTACTTCACATTAATAGCATGGTGATTTTATGGGAGATCAACAACAACCCATAAATTGTTTCTTTCAATTACTTTAATCTCCTAAAGCAAAGACACCACCTATTTAAGATTTAAAAATGTTTCTTACAATGTCCTAGGTTCAAAATCTACAAAGTAAGTAAATTGTACCAATTATCCATCATCATCAACTTCATGATCATAATTTATGTTATAATCTTGTAAACATATTGGTTGCTGAAATTATTGTTGAGACTTTCTAGATTCTACCCTAAACTATGGAAAATATGAATTTGGGGTAAAACTTGGTGAATTTTTCCATTTGTGTTAGGCATTTCTAATTCTTTTTGGAGAAGAGAAATAACATGTTTTTAGAGGATGGATATCCTTATTCTATTTCCATTCTTCTTTTTAAGCAAAAGTCACATCTCGGTTGATAATTGCTTTTTATGTAATAGTTGAAAACTTATACCCGCTACACTTATAGCTAATGAAAATAGTTTTCTCTGCTTACTTGTCTAACTTTTTCCTATCTTTACTAGAACATAACCATAATCAATAACACATAACACCTTCATATGCTTCATACTTGGCTTGACATCTACTCTAAGCTTTTATAGGGGTGAGATTCGAGATTCCCTTTGATGGAAAATTTAAAATATAAACATAACATGAGACAACTTCACTCTAAAAAGAATTTGCCATTTGCTTGGCCTTGGGTATGTTTCTTGTCATATCTATAGTTTTTCTATTTTTTGGTTCATCAACTCTATTGTAATGCAGAGTATAAGGAAAAAAGAGTTTGTATTGTATCTCTTGTTCTTTATAAAACTCTTTACATTTATTAGAGGTGTATTTTCCTTCAGTAAGCAACACCTTAGGAAAATAACCACTATACTTGTCAATATGTATCTTGAACTTCTTTAAACAATAAAAAACTTCAGACTTTTTTAGAAAAAGATAGACCTATATGTTATGAGTAAGATTATTGATAATGGTCAAGAAGTACCTATCATTTCCATTTTATGTAACACTTGTTGGGCTAGACACATCAAAGTGAACAAGCTCAATTGCGTAAGAAGCTCGTTGTTGTTGTTCTATTGTAAAAGTCATTCTATAATGCTTCCTAACAGTGCATGCTTTACATAATTATATAGGATGATATATGTAGATATATCATCCTATATAATTAACAACAGTGAATTAACAGTCTCAAATTGTAGACATATTTACAAAATCGGGTCCATCTTAGTCGTCCCAGGAACTTATTCATAAACTCAAAATGTCCTGCTCTTTACCACACCTTGAATTTGAGAGGAGATGTTTGCATATATACTCATAGCATAATGTTATAGAATGCCTTGTGCAACAATAGCTTGCATTTTGGCATATGTATAACTAAAATAATGTATAAATACCTCCTTTTGTGTAATAATTTTGATGTAATAAAAAAACAAAACATTTTTCTTGGAGTTCTTTTGATACCAATCATTTATAACTTATGTAATGTCTTCATTCTTTTTTTCTCCTAATAATTATTGGCTTTTAATTTTTTTATATTTCAATGGTTACTCAAATTGTAATGCAGTCTCATTTTCCATAGTTTTTGAAATCTAACTTCCAATTTTTTTAATTTTTAACTAATCTTGAATTTTCTGAAAACCATAAAATTAATGTTTAAATTAAATTCTTCTATAGAAATTAAAACTGATTTGATATAAAATAATTATGTCCAACTTGGATAAATGATTTATGATACAAAACTAAGGCAATTAAAATTAACTTGTGGCGAAGTTAAATTGCACTAAAACTAATATAAAAATAATGGCTAAAAATATAAAATTTAGGTTAAATTTTAAGTTTTTAGATTTAGAGTCTTTCTTGTAATCTGAAAATAACGTGCGCATGTACGTCAAGCAAGGTGGGATCAGTCGGTGGATTCTGTGCATCTCTTTGTCCAAATCATTCACGACGCTGAGATAAGTCAGCAGAAGAGATGAGGGTTCTCTTCTTCCAATTGTATAACAGAAGCCTCCCGCACAGTAGACCTAATATTTCATCCCAATGAACAGCTGCTTACTAACGTTATAACAGCAACATTACAATCACAAGTGGCTGAATCTACGCTTGTCTATGGCCATTTTTGACAACGACACAGAAGACTCGGAGCTTGACCACCAGCATAAAAATTACGTTTATTTTTAGTGCATCGCATGAGGATGTGATAATAATTGTTTTGCTTCAGATAATTAAAGCTTTATTTTCGATTATTTAAAAATCTTTTAATACCAAAAGTTGGACACTAGCTAGTTACCATTACCAGTCGCCAAGTACATTTAAGGCTGTAAGGAAATTAAACCACCTTTAACAAACATTATTCAAAGGATGTGAAAAACGAAATGTTAATGTAAAATATTGACGGCGATTAGCTATTAGTTTTAGACTTCTAGTGGTCACATTCACAAGCGTGCCACTTCCCATATAGGGATTGGCCAACCAACATAAATTGACTAATACATTTGCATTATTTAACAATATTTTTAAACAGTTTACCTAATGTCATTGCTTCAATTAAAGTAATTAATATGAAAACATAACTCCCTCTTTTTATCAATCATATTACATTAGACAACCATATATCGTTTGGAACTAAATACCAAAAAATGGTCCCAACATTTATAAAAGTTGTGGATGTCTAAGATGGCCTTATTATAAAATGATTAGTTGCGTGCTTGCACTGATTACGTAAACACATAAAAACAAAAAAGAATCATGTTAATCACGATTACATTAGACTAATCCACAGTCGATTATACCAACAAAAAGTGATTATACATAAAAAAAAAACAAAGTATATCATTTCTCTATGTATTTCTGTAAGGTTCAAAGTAAGCCTCAGATTGATCTAATACTCTTTACTTTAGAGTTGATTTTACAATTATTGAAAAGTAAAGGGTGCCATAATTAATTAATCTGAACCCTGTAAGTACTAAAAATTAAACCACTTAAATCTCTCCTCAAAGTCTAGTGATTGGCTTCTTCTTTTTTTTTTTTTTTCCTGCAAAAGTCCGTTGGCCATTTGTCAGTAGCATAGCGAAGGATTAATTCATCATCATTGATCAATTAATTGGTTGACAGCTCATCTTTGACTCTCTAAAAATAATTAATTCAATTTTGTATAAATAGACTTAATTCTATAAGAAAAATTAAACACTACATAACTATTGGACACACGTATCTGTTTCTTGTTGTAAAGAATACCTTTGAAGGGATTTATATACATCACGATTCTTACTCACATCGTGTTTGAAGCGTAGCGCACCATACCTACATTGAAGAATCCTAATTAATGGATTAGGATTTTTCTTAATCCAAGATTTGAGGTTGCAGTCAATCTAAAATTTTACTCCATTTCGATGAAATTCTTTCACAGTACGTTGAACTTAATCTTCCAGATTAACATTTGAACTTGTATTTTTCTTTAATTACCACGTAACTTGGCAACTATTAATGCTTTTGGTAATAAGAGGGACCATGTGTGTTCATACCAGGTAACAATCACGTAAGAAAGGAATTTCATCCGTTGGTAATTGCACAAAAACAAATCAAATTCATTTTCTAAGATGATCTTAATTGCCAACAGAGCAATGCCCCTAATTCGTCACTTTCAAGCATGGGGAATTTTTTGCATATGATTTACAGCCTACACAGACTAATATATTTTACCTTAAGTGTTTACATGTAAGGTAGTATAAAAGCGGTCAAAGTGTTAGTAACACACCTTATATAAATTGGAATTCCCGCTAAAAATGAAACAAGAAAAGTCAACGCATGCAAACTTATATTTCACAATGTGTTTTTCAGTTTACTGAATTAAAAAAATAAAGAGCAGACAGAACTCGAAATCTTTTTATACGGTATGTGGCGATCAATACCTAATTGGGTTGGAGTTTCAGAGACACGAACAAGGAACAAATTGATCGAGGATGGAACACTTCATCATGTACATAGTTCAAACCGAAACCAGGAACAACTATTAAGTATTGGCATACCCATAACCACAGTCGCAGTTTGATAACCAGCACAGAAAGAAAAATGCGTAATATAAGAAAGAAGGTGACCCACGAGAGACAGGGGGCGATGTACTAAAAAAGGGAAATAAACAACATGAGCAAGAACATAAAACCTAGTAACTTAGATCAATCCCATGATTATCTTCATCCATCCACATCAATCTTGGTGGTACAGGACATGAATCTTTGGAACAGAGACTGTAAGGCAGCACATGACAACTCCTTAGCCCTCCTCAAACGTTTGATTTTGTTACTAGCTTGATTTGTGGTTTCCTTTTGCTCAGAACTACTGTTACTGCTCTTTATTCTTGTAGCCGTCATCATTCCTCTTCCCTTGATCACTACACTTGCTCTAACTCTTCCAAAGCACTTCTTGGTCTTTAGTCCAACACTTTCCTTCTTCGTAAACGTGTAGCTTCTCAAGAATAGCTGCCGGCAAGAGACGCTATCGACCACCCTGGGATGTCCTTGACCACCGCAGTACCCGGTTGTCGACCTGGGGAACTCCCCGCTGTTGTAGTACTCCGGCCACTTGTTGAGGTTCACATAGGCTCGTCGATTGGGTACGCGATTGTCCTTGATGATACTATTAGACATGCAAGTTTGTGCCATGATAACTAAGGGTTTCGGAGATAGTAGTCACAACCACAAGTTCATTGATCAAGTAAAGCACCATAAATGGGAAATGCGATGAGATTGGTGTTAGCTCGGAGGTTCTTGTCTTGTATAGTGGAGTCTAGCGTTTGGGGTATCTACGTGTGGAGTGTCCAACTAATTTCTAATTTGGCTCCATGTAGTTTATGAATATATAAGTTAAGATCATTCATTTTCATAACTAATTTAAGTACCTAAGAATTAAGGTTAGAAGTTCATCTGATTGTGGGTATGTGTAATTTGTTAGGCAAGAATTAGATAAAAGAGATCGTTTAACATATATTATAAAATTTCAAAATAAGATAACGTTAGCTTTATCTATTAGGTATAGTAGGTTCATTACGGGTTAACAAATATGTCAATGAGAAAGTTTAGATTTAGTAGTAAGTCATTTTGTTTGTTTTTTTTAAAGGAAATACAACAAAGCAATTAAAAAATCCTATCTAACGTAGGGTTCTGCGGTACAATGCTGCGTGTTGATCACACTGTAGCTGAGCCATGAGAGAAGCTGGAGGCTCCTGTAGGATATGTATGCCTGGAGGTGAGATTACGGCGAGGGAGGCTAGGTGGTCTGCACACTGGTTCCCTTCACGATACACATGTTACAACTTCACCTCCTATGCGCGGAGGAGTAACCCATGAGTACCTGTCACCAAAAAAGAGTAGTCAGTCGAGGGAAGAGGAAAAGAGGAAAGTATATTGATCACCTCAAGTGAATCAACTTCGACGATTACACGTTGATAACCGAGCTCCCAAACTAGGGTAAGTCCAGAGTGGACGCCCCAAAGTTCTACAGTAAGCGGTGAAGCTTGTCCAATGCGGTGGAGAAATCCCGCGCACCACTGACCTTGCCAATTCCTAATCAATCCACCAGTAGTAGCAGTATGAGGCTCCTGTTTAGCCACTCCATCAGTATTTAACTCGACCCAGCCTTCCATCGGTTTGGTCCAACCCGTATTGTGACCTACAGGAAGTCCCTGATCGCGGTAGACATAGCGTTCCACTTCTTTTTCCCTAAGTATCCAGGTGGCATAGTCCATAACTACCCTAAACCCGTTTGCTGGCCACTCAAAGTCATCGTCAAAGATACATTTGTTGCGTCATTTCCACACAAAGCAACAAGCAACTCTATAGACGATGGCCTAAGGGATCTGGTGGAGTTGAGAGGGCTTCAGCATATTGGAGGTAACCCAACTCGCCATATCGTGATGATGGAAAAACTCTGTGTTAACCACCTCAGAAGGAAAAGTACGTCAAAATTCTTGCACAATCTGGCAATCCCGAAGGGCATGAAAAATGGACTCTTCAGACCCACAAGCATGGCAGCTGCTATCCATAGTGAGGTGGCGAAGAACTCGCTGCTGATTGGTCAGAAGTTTTTGGTTCGTCATGAGCCAAATAAACGCCCTAATCTGTTGGGGACTTGCCCACTTCCAGATTAACTCCCAATAGGTATCAGATGCAGGCGTGGTATGGCCTTCAATTAAATCATAAACAAAGGCTATTGTGAACCGATCATGAGGGGATGGGCCCCAACTGATGGTATCGTCCTCGGTAGGGGCTAGAGAAACATGAAACTCCTCAAGTTCCAAACAGACTGTGGAAGAGAGATACTGCTGGAACAGGTGCCACTGCCATTGACCGTCTTCAGTCCTGTACTTTGCAACCGTAGCATAAAGCAGGCTATCAGGGAGAGGGGTTGTCACCATAGAAATGAGGGGACCCCAATCATGAATCCAATTATCTAACCAAAAGAGAGCTTTCCTTCCATTGCCTAGCATCCATCGTATTCCCTGTCTGACAAACTTCCAGGTAGCAGAAATGCCTCTCCAAGTAGCTGAAGCTCCTGGCTTATCTAAAGTGATAGGGGTAGAGTGGTGGCCCAGACGATATTTAGCCCTTAAAACTCGGGCCCATAATGTTGTAGGTTGCATAAGCAAGGCCCAACCGAGTTTGGTTTTAGACACAAATGGGTTAGATAAAATGAGAGTCCTTTTAACGTGATATTAGATTGGTAGTCAATAATAAGATCTCACTTGCCATCACAAGAAGCTCAAGTCTCAACAAAATAGGTGTCTGTAATACGTAACAGTACTTTAATTACGTATCCCGAATTGAACGTGAAAGGGCAAGAAACGAAAAAAATGTAGAAATACCTGATTCCAGTCTCCGTAACTTCAAACAAGATTTTCGAAGCTGAAATGAAGGCGAATCCACTGTCGTCTTCATGGGAACTGCTCTCCACAATACAGGTAAGGTCTTTCTACAGTTTTCTCAAAACGTAAGCTCTCTTAACGAGTCAAAGAATCCTTATGCTTACAATTTGAGCAACTACAGTAGACCTTAACCTTTATATATAGCATCCATATCAGATTTTCCCATCAAAAGACTGATATAGATTCAGTCCACACTGATTGAGATCTATTTTTTATCGGGACTTCGACCCATTGATTTAGATTATTTATTAGGCTACTTTACTATCTTTATTTGGATCAAATTACGTAATTTAATCGATAAGTTATTAAAAAACAAAAAATGCAATTAAATATTGTTCAACTTTATAGGAAATTACAAAAATGTCTAACAATCCCCCCTTATATAATACTTAATTGTAGTGTTAACTCTAGTTTAAAAATAGTTTAAAAACTCAGTTAAGTCATGTTACTGTATTAGTCGACTAGGTTTTAAAAACAAAATTTGATCCAAAGATAATTACAGTCCATAATTTTGTCCTGCAAGGTTTTCGATACCGAAAATTATCAAATGGATGTGTCATGTGAGATACAGATTTAATACAATCACGTATACATAATACCTCACTAACATAAATAGGAAAATAAAGTGTGGCAAACTAGGATGATATCTTTATGATCTAAATTATATCATCTTTATTTGTAGCTTTTGATTTCTCTAACTTTATGATAAACCACATATGCTAAATTGAATTAAAGAAATCATGTTTTCTCTCACTGAATGCTAAACAACATTAAAGAAAACTTGTTTTCTCTTATCAAATGCTAAGCATCATAAGAGAAAACCTTTATGTTCTCCAACTGAATGATAAACTACATTAGAGAACCTTTATGGGATTAAAAAACTTATATCCTCCTATGTCATGTCAAACTTCATAGATATCCGTTTAAAACTGTATGCATCTAAATGACATAGGCACAAGGTCAATCTGTATATATGGCCAATGACCTCTAAATGTATATATTATGTTCTCCAATTGAATGCTAAACTGCATTAGAGAACCTTTATGGGATTAAAAAATATATATCCCCCTATGTCATGTCAAACTTCATAGATATCCATTTAAAACTGTATGCATCTAAATGACATAGGCACAAGGTCAATCCGTATATATGCCTAATGACTTTTAAATGTATATATATCCGTCAAAATACATTAAATGTATAAATGTACATCAAGCAAACATAATGATCCTCTGATTAACAATGTCTAAGGACGTCAGAGCACCTATACTGTATACTTGTATTTCAAACACAAGTGGGTGAAGTCCTTTGGTTAAAGGATTAACTATCATTTCCTCGGTCCTTAAATGCCCCAAATCTTATGTCACCTTTTCGCATCAACACCTTTATAGCCAAATAATTGACCTTTAAATGCTAAGACCCTGTGATATTCTTTGTTATTATTAAACAACATAGCAAGAAGATTACCAAAGTACAACCAAATGGGTCTAGCCACTGAATCAATCACAGACAACTCAGAAATCAAGTTTCTGAGCTAAACTATTTATAAAGCAGCCATATAGTATGCACTATGCATACATAGTCGAGGAAGTTACCCGTGTCTACTTGACATACTTCCAAGGCATTGTACCATCTACAAACTTAAAACCGTAACCTTAAGTGGACTTTCGATCATCTGGACACATGGCTAAAATCTAAATCTGAATTTCCTATGGGGTTTAGTCTATTAACTATACTATATGTCAACATATAATCCTTAGTTCCTTTAAGTATCTCAACACTCATTAGACTGCATTCTAATGGTCTACACCTGGATTAATCGTATATTGATCAAACAGTCAAACAATAAATGCAATGTCCTGCCTAGTACATAGCTGAACATACATCAGGCTATCAACTATACTAGAATACGGAACATTCTTCATAAACTCTCTCCTTACTTTACTCTTTGGATACTATACCAAAGATTATCTCTCACTATGAGAGATAGGTGCTACAATAGGTTTATTGTTAACTGTATTAAACCTTTGTAACAAATACTCAATGTATGCATTCTATGAGAGGTTTAATGAGGGTTGAGATTTGTCTTGATGAATCTGAAAACTTAAGATAAAAGATGTCACACCAAGGTTCTTCATGTCAAAGTTCTTGACCAAAAGTTGCTTAACCTCATACAACATGGTCAAGTAATTTGACGTGAGAAATATATCATCTACATGCAGTAATAAGAAGATAACTTTGCTCCCCTTGACCTCATAGTACAAACATCTTTTTAATTTTATTTTCCCTGAAGCTGAAAGAGACCAAACCTTATCAAATGTAAAGTATCACTTTTAGGATTTTTGATATAAACTGTAAATTGATCTGCTTAATGTATAAAGCATGTCAGTTCTATCTGGATCCTAAAATCCTTTAGGTTGTATCATATAGACCACTTCATAAGGGTCTTACTCAAGAAAGCAATTTTGTCAGCCATCTGATATAACTCTATATCATCATAAGCTACAACTGCCTTAATCACTCAAACTATATCCTACAAGGATACGGGAGAAAAGGTAACATAAAGTCAATCTTTCTCTCTGAGTGAATCATTAGGCAATTGAGCGAGCCCATAAATTGCTGAACTCTATCATGAAATCCTTTAGGTCCAAAACTTCATTTACAACTGGCGAGTTTGCAGTTTTGTTGCAAATCAACTAGCTCCAGACCTTACTATGCTTCATAGATTGCATCTCGTTATTCATTCCACCACAAATTTGCATTGAGTCTAAAAATAACTTCTGTAAAAGTAATTGGATTCGTAATATGTCTAATAGCATAGTCATGTCCACTTAATAGACTATGAAATTAGATGGGATAGCAGGTCGTCTCACTCTAGTGGATTTACTTAATTGTATTAGATCTTGTACCCTCGAGAACCTCTTTGTGTATGGGTATGAGTTCCTGTTCCTATACAGGCATGATACAGAGACCTAGATCTGCCGGATCTAACTGTACGAGTAACGGGTATATGATAACTGTAGTATCTACCTTGCTATCATCCGAAGGGTCAAAGGCCTACCATCATCATAGACATTATATTTCAGAAACTTAGCTGCTTGTTATTCCACTATTCCGGTCCCTCATTCTCTACAGTAAAAGTTGTAACTTTAAATAGCAATGAGCACAACAAGTATGCAATTTATCTTTATAACGATTATACTATCTCAGTAGGGTAGCCTCATACACGAATATGTGCAAAACTGGGTTTTCACACTTTTAGATAATCATGTAGAATAGTCTTGTTCTGCATCGACTTCTTTAAGTCCTTTAGGGTGCATTTATGCCTTTCGGAAATACACCATTTTGTTTAGAACTACTCGGCATAGTGAATAAAGTCATTATTCTAACTGATTCCAAATATCTAGCAAACGAACCATTTAAAGTCCTGAAACCCATGTTTGCCATGATATTATCCTCTATGGTCAAATATGATTATCTTGATGAATTTTCCCAATTGGTTCTTAACCTTCAGTTTTCAAGCAAGAACACATAACTATGATGGGAATAATCATTAAAAAATGTTAGAATACATTTAGAATTGCACAATACAACTGTATAAGGTCTACCGATATCTTTATGTATCAGACTCAACAAGTCAAACGCATGAGTTGACATCAATGTCCTTATTAGTTAGCTTACCCCTGTAATAGTCAACACATGTTCCCAGATTGTCATAATCTAGAATTAAGAAATGTTTTTCTTGATCAATCTCTCAACCCTAGCTCTGAAAATGTGGATTAAACTTTTATGTCACACCATGTATGACTTCTCATTCATTAGGGTCCTTCATTTCATGAATTGTTTAGCAAGATATGAACAAGCATATATCTAATTCAGGGTAAGACACATTCTATACAAATCATATGACAAGAAAGTTATACCATTATGCTTTGCGTTAAACAACAACTGTACATCAGAAGCATTAAATACAAAACATTAACCCTTTTTGTCTAAAATTGATCAAAAGATCACATATAAAATGCTTGTGTAAAAACCAAAATGAACCTTACTATAAGGTTCAGTACATACGTTCCCCACAGATATTATTTCTACTTCTTCATTGCTGTCAACCATCAATTCCTCCTTCCCTTTAATTTGGTTTTATCCTGAATATGAACCACTATATTGTGGAAGCAGCTTGATTAGATGTTTCACCATATAGCCACCAAATACTTAATACAACTATCGTAAATTAGATTCATAAATTGATAAGTCAAGGAGTTACCTGATGGTCATAGTCTTTCTTTCTGCCTCATACTATTGGCTTCTTTATGTCCATAGGACCTTTACCAACACTGGATTGACCTGCGTCAGCATGTGGAGAAGATTTGATCTTTTTACCTGTGATCTTAGTGGGTTTCATCTTAGCTTTCCCTTTAGTTTCTTTGATGGTTGTAGGAGTAGCAAACTTGAGTTTCTCTTCCTCAGCAACACAATAGGTAATCAAAGCATTGAAGTCTCATTCCTCATCCTGTGAATAATATGTCATCACCAGATTACTAAACTTTGAAGGGAGTGTATTTAGAGTCTAGTGAACAATGAAGACATCAAGAAGAGGAATGTTCAACATATTCAGTCTACTGTGAAGATGAATCATTCTTGATATGTATTCCATTACTTCCCCTTCTCCTATATATCTCATGGAGAATACTTCTTTCGTTAAGGCACTTGTCTCAACATTAGGTGAGATTGTGTACCTCTAGTAGATATTACCAAGAAACTCTTTCACTATGTCCGTGTCCGATAGTCCACTTAGGAGATGATCAGGAATAAATCTCTTAATGGTCATCAGATATAATCTATTAGACCGATCCCAGGCCTTATAGGCTGCTTTATGAGCTCTTGAGCTCATGGATGTAGGTAGAGATGGCCTATCTGTCCGTATGACCATATCAACCATAGCTATCTCTATAGCATTCAATTCATTCTCTGTCCACTTCTTTGTATTGAAATTGGCCAGGGTTTTAATGATGACACTAATTTTGTTGACCAAAAAGGTGACTTCAAAATAATAATATTTAAATCAGATCAAATATAGGACAATAATGATACTCAAAGTCATTAAACTGAAAATCCGGTTACACATATTATGAAACATTTGTGGGCTGAATACATAATATATGCAACTACAACTTCACATAAAAGTGATCAGAATACAAACCATCAACTCTCATGATACTACCACCTATGGGCGAATATATCATTCAAGCAATGACTTTCCTATCTAATGCATTTATACACATCTCAACATCTCATGAATGGCCAACACTTGTTGGCAGAATAACCAACAAATGAGACTAG
>JAOSBK010000205.1:9735656-9759989 GCA_027568895.1 Erythroxylum shatona | reverse complement strand
ATTCTTAATAACTCAAGAAGATCAATTTCTATCATTTCGTACATGTCATAATGTGTTATTCATCAAAACTCAATGATGTAGTAGACACAATTGCATATGCTTAGGTGTGTATTATCAAGGTCATCTCATTCTATCCAGAGATTTATTTTCTAACAAATCACCAATTTATATCTAACACTAGTAATACTTTAGTCTAAATGGGTCCTAAACAATAATTTTTCTTAAGCCTTGCCCACGATCAGGGTATCCCTGCCACGATCATGATACAAACCTATTTTTGTCTAGACACCATTGTGTCTTGTACCTTCTTCCTCGTATTATCGCTCATATTAACATTTAAAAAAATTACTATAATTCTCCAGAATTTACCTCCTCTAATGTTTCATCATGTCATAATGATTCAACTATCGTATTGAGTACATTCAGTCTTCCCATTTGATTTGTCATCTTTTTCTTAATCTTATACGTAGATAAAATCCTCTCTTATATGCATTTCTAACTTTCTCCTTACTACACATCATTCATCTCTTGTAAAGTCAATTATGCTATTTCATTCCCCTTTTATTCTTTCCTCACTTCCATCTCATTTTCCTATTATCACTTACTCATATTACATATATATATTCGCAATCCATTCAGAGTTATAGCTTCATTTTCATCCTGAAATTTTGATCTCAATATCACAGACATATTATTATGCTATATCATAACTCTTATCACATTTATCCCACATTCATTTCAAGTCCAAGTCTAACCTTTCAAAGTCATATAAAATTTTATTTTCTTTTAACCTGGCTTGTACACTTTAAATTTCATCATTCATGTTTATATCACTTCTTTCCTCAATCAGTCCATGACAATGAATTCACATCTATTTCACATTCGAGGATATATTACCACCGTACATTATTGACATCATATTTAATAATACATCCACCAATACCAAAGCAGTGAATCTTTATATATCATATCGAACCATATACTATTTCTCCTTTCTAAATATCCACAAACTTTCTTTTTCTCACATTCTAATAGATTATCATTTTTCTCAGTGCTGCTCACAGCTCAAACTCTTAAGGAATGCTCATGCATGTGACTCAAATGGGGGATTAGTTACCGCTGTCTGGTATGATATGACAAAATGCATGTGACTTGACACATATTTCAAAAATACCCATATAAGATAGTAATTCTGAGCTCTAATACCACATATGTAACACCCCACTCTCTCAAGACACGTGCTTGACATCCTGACAAGGGTGGCGTGCTAGAACACTCAATCAATCAAAACTCAGTATAGAATTTTTTTGAAACATCAACATATGCGGAAGTCAATCATCACATAAGGCCCACTTTCATTCATAAACATCTTCAATCAACACATTACAATTAATAGAATTGCAACAGCCATTTGGGCCCGTTACAAATACAAAATACTTGTTAAAATTTCATTACATCATAAAAACCATATACAAACATTTCCGATTTGGAAATTTATTTCAAAACAGAAATATTCGAATACACAAGTTACAATAATTGCAGAAGACTTAATTTGATACAAAATAAAGGAAAAACTAATGTAGACGTCAACTAATCCTGACCCCTATCTTTTATTTGCATGCTGTAGGTATACTTTCATTTGTCTAACGAGGTATTCTTTAAGCCTAAAAAATAATTGCAAATTTTGGGCGAGCTTTGTGAACTCAATGAGGTAGCCATCATCGATGGTTCACTCAATTCATGCAACACACCATTTCACATAACATGTAATTCACAATTTTGCATAATAGATCATGTATCACACTTTTACTCCAGCATAGGAAATTTCGGCATTTCAATCAATCAAACATACTTGATATAAATGCATATGAAATACTCATGAGACACTTTCCATTTATTACGTTGTTGTGACTGAGTGCCTAAACTATCCTATATACATTTTGGATACCGAGCTCATTAATAAGTATCCCTTATCTGGTTGGAGGATACATGGCTCATTGTACATAGTGAGCCTTACGCTCTTAATCACTGTCTGAGCTCGAGGCTCTTTTCACTCGTTGAGTTTTAAGCTCTGATCGGTGGCTACTCTGGTCACAACTGCCATTATCTGATTGTGCAATCGTGAATGGAATGTATATACCACAATCATTCACATTATAAAGAACTTAGGTCTTTATATTCACATTCAAGCAGCAATTCAATATACATTCCACATTCACAATTATCGGACCTTCTATTTGAAATCAACAATAAAACACATTCATTTATCATTCAAAGCATAATTTAAGCAAACAATAATTGAAAGAAACCATCTAGGTTTCTCACAAGTTACTCTCGAAGCTAATTCCTGGACGTTCCGACAACATATGGAGGTTGACGTTCCAGTTGCTCCTCTATATCAAACAACATACACATATATCACAATATGCACAATTATAACTGTTCAATAATGCACATGTATGAAATGAATTATGTACAATGCATGTTCATGACAATCTCAGGTGTCTTGCCTTTAATTTCATTACAAAATCATTCCCATTTCAAAAATCATCTAATTATAATTTATACTTAGGTTTATGCCTCACTAAAACCATTAAAATCACATTTCATTCTCATTAAATCACTTCAGATTTTTCCATGACATACCTTCGAGTCTACTGTTCACGTTCAATCAAAAGGTGAAAATGATGTAGTTTGGTCATACTCTATTCTAGAAAAGTGTTTCTCTATTTCTTATGTTTCCATTGACACCAAAATTACTCAATTTGGTTCAGTAATTTGGAAGATATACCTCAAACATTATTGTTTGTTCACATTCAAAAAATAGTGTACTATGTACAACTTCCATCCAGAAATTCAATATCTTAAAGAATGAATCAAAATTTGACTTCTTGAGACAATTTGTAGACCTATATCTCTAGTTTACTCCAAATTAAAAATCATCTCATGTGGAATCCTATAGGTCCAGATATAATCAAAATACTGAAGGGTGTTCAGGAAGAAAATCCTATTTCATTGTTCCAACAGATTCCACAATTTGATTCAATCAATCTTTCTCAATTCAATTCATAATGCTAAAAAATTTTATGTAGGGATAGAAAAATGTGTTAGAAATCTATTGGTTTAAGAATCAAGTTATTTAGAGGTCTAGAAAAGAAGTTATGGTCAAAAGAAGGAAGGCTATTTAGGGTGAGTCAACCCTTTGGTCAAACTAGCAAAGTCATCGTCATGCCAGCAATGTCACCCTTGTGCTTAAGCATGAGGGTGACTTCCCAACCTACACGATGGTGCAAATTTCCTAACTTCAGCACGACAGTGCAACTCTACTTCATCTTCTCCACCAACATCTCAACTTCAAACCTCCATAACTTCTGATCCTGAACTCCAAAATTTACAAACTTTATATAAATGGAAAGCTTAATGAAATATCTACAATTTTTATGAAGACAACTTTGTCAAAATCTCTTTATATCAATGCAGAAAACTCATGGAAATTTAGATCGAAAATTCAACTCTCTAACCATCTATTCTCAGAAAATTTCCAGATGACTTCAATTTTCCAAAATCTAACACTTCAAATTTTTATTTCAAGTCTTTCCACTCTATTTCATTAAACTCATTTAACATAAATTCATACCACTCCAAAATATACAAGTTTAATAAAAAACCATCAAAAGCCAAAAATTCATATTCATCTTATTCATACTCTGTTAGTTTTCTGCAATTTCAACTTTCATTCTCAATCACAATTCTTCCTCTCAACTTCCATTTAAATACTCATTCCCATCTCAAACCATCATTTTACAATTGCTCTTCAACTCAAAAACCATTTCTTTGATCATCTCTAAGTTATGCAACTAACAATAATTCATCAAATTATTTCATGAATCCACAACTCTAAAGGGTTTATTCATTACTTACTTGTTGAAAACTCCAAAATCTCCATTATCTTCAAGCCCTAACTCCATGCAAAAATCATGTATTCACTGTGTAAACTGACCAACTTTTCGTTTTTCTTGGGTAGGAAAGACAATTAGCAGTGGTGATAGAGGTGTAGGATGAGGAAAAGCAAAGAAATTCCTCAGAAGGTGTTTGATGGAAAACTCTGTGTAGTGAAAGGAAATTCGAAGAAGGTGGCTGTAAAATGACACTTTAGACATGTTACTCAACCCTTTTTAACTCTCAGATATCTATAACTTACTTCTACACGGTTATAGAAACAACTTAACTAACTGATACTTGTCACTTTCTTAATGCCTAAGCCTAAACTAAGTTTCTTTCTTGACTTATTCCTTAAGTCTCATCTTTACAATATAACTACCTCCATCTTCTTTTGATTCATTTTTCTTATTTTCCATTTTACTCCATAAATTTTGAAAATTAACACCAAAATTAAAAAATATGACAACTCCACTAATTAATAAATTTTCCAATATAAATAAATTCCAAATTCATAAAATTCCCAAAAATCACAACTCAGTCCAAATATGCCCGGAATTATTCATAAATGCATGTACAATTATTTTCATGTGCAACAATTTCACTATTCATGTGTATGTGTATGTCATTTTATGCATGAGCATGAAGATGCAAATTCTAAGCTCTCACTAAACACTCTTATTTATTATTCTAACCTCCCCGCAGGTAATGGGATGTTACCTAAAAAGTTCATAAACACAAGGAATACATTTCTATGTTATCCTCACATTCTTTATAGGCATATGGTATGTGATAATGTAACATCAATAAATGCAAAAATCCAAATGCACAGTCTCATTGTCACACACTCGTGTTGTAGATATTCTCCTAAAACTTCATTTGAGACTTTTGTAAAGGAAAAATCTCATTAGAGCGACTATCGTGCGTCACCGGACATTGAACCGACACCCAAGACATGAGAACCTCATGTATCTCCCTTGTGACAAGTTTGTTGCAAGAAAATTCACTCAAAAATGGCTTAAGAATATCTTAATTCTTTTTTAGAGCGACTATCATGCAATCTCAAACACTGAGCATGAGACTCGACACACAAAAAATTGAAGTATCACCCTTTTGTGATGTCTGAAGCATGAAAATTCACTCAAAATTGGATTCAAAATACCTTAATTCCTTTTACTAAAAATAAACTTTATCCAGAAAAATGAAAAACTCACATTATGAATTTCTCAGGCCCGAAAACTAACCGAAAACACCTCGGGGTACCCTTACAGAAAATCTGAAATTTTTGTTTTTTTAAAATACTGTAGAAATTTCATATGGTTGACATCAGCGCATTGTGACGTCAACCACAAGTGGAGAGTGCGGTGTGTGTATTGCAAGCACCACCCAGCGATGCGCCTCAATAGTGAACGGTGCGTGCATAGCATGAGTTAGACACGCCCCTATGCGAGCTTATAGGATGTCGCATGCGTTGCATGCGTCGACACATAGCACGACATGGTCACCCACATGTCGACCCCGGAGAGTTTTAAGCTAGTTTTTGGCGCTCTCGGGCTCATTTTCACCCCGTTTCTCAAGACTAAACATACGTATACTGCTTTTATGCAATAAAAAGCAAGAAAAATTGAAAAATCAGAAATTAAATCTTCGAGAACCTTATGGAGAGAAAATTGAAAAATCTTCGTTTTTAACTACTTGATTATGTCACTGCTCTTATATCACATGTAATACGTAATGATACCTTACTTACATATCCCGGATCGAACGTGAAAAGGCAAGAAATTAAGAAATGCGAAAATACCTGATTTCAGTCTTCGTAACTTCAAACAAGCTTTTCGAAGTCGAAATGAGCACGAATCCACCACCTTCTTTATGAGAACTACTATGTGGGACTCGGGTAATGTCTTTCTATAGTTTTCTCAAAATGTAAGCTCTTTTAATGGGTTAGAGAATCCTTATACTTACAATTGATATATGAGCAACTGTAGGAGACTTTAACCTTTATATATAGCATCCATATCGGTTTCTTCATCACAAGATCGATGTAGATCCGGTCCACACTGATTGAGATCTATTTTTCACCCATACTTCAACCATTAAGTTAGATAATTTATTGGGTCACTTTATTATCTTTATTTCGATTAAATTAAGTAACTTAATTGATACGTTATTAAAAAATTAAAAAATGCAATTAAATATTGTCCAACTTTATAGAAAATTACAAAAATGTGTAATAATGTCTTCTTCTTTTCTTTTCTTCAAATGACTATGGTCCACACATTAAGATCAAATTAATCAAGCCATGAAATTTAAAACAAAGTTCTTATTATTAATTAGATAAAATCCTTTACTATTTAAAATCATATGTTCCTTGAATTATTGATTATAGGATGAGGAGTGACAAAGACTTAGACTTCAAGATCGAAAGGATTGGGGGCGGATCACATATGCATTGATTTCTTAGACTTTAAGAAACTGCCTACTGCCATGTCTTAGAAAATGAGTCGCGTCTATAATGTAAGAAGAGAAATCCATTTACTTTAACTGGAAACTATTAGTGCCTTGAGAAGAAAGTTACGCAATTATAACACGATCAAAATTTAAATTGCAAGGGAAAACTTTCCTGGTTATATTTATATGAAACTATTGATTCTAATCCACACTCAGACTGCTGAACAACAGGTTCCTGGCTCATTGTCTGAACTTGTAATTAATGTTGGGGAGGAAGCTAATCCTCAGGAAATAATTCAAATATAGAGATGAATACTATATGGTAGCAGTGGGAAATTCTTCGGTGCTTAATCGGGGTATTCAGGAGGAACAAGTTGTTCAAACTCTATACCGTCAAGAATTCCTTATTATTGCATAGGAGCAGGTTCATCTTCGAAGTATTTTTCGCTTCCAATATTTTTTTAAGTAGCTGCACCTTTGAATGACAACGATACTCTAGCTCAGAAACAAGATAATTTTGAAAACACTGAAGTTGAAGGTACAAACTTATTTAATAATTCTTCTCTTTATTCAGCTTGCATACCCGTATCTGTGGACTCCCCTATCCAGGAAAATACTTATACAAATGACCCTCAGCTCACCATGGCAAAGGTGGGAGATATTTCTATTCCCTCTCCGAGTAACATTTCAGATGAACATAGTGGAAACTCCCTCTCGATTTCAAGAAGGAAATCCCAACGGGGCAAGGGAAAAAGCCTAAAAAACATTACTTAATATGACTATTTTATCGTGTAATGTCAGAGGAATAAATAGTCCCACTAAATTGTAAGCTTTCAAGGACTTTGTCTGGCGTGAAAAACCACTTTTTATTGGCTTGCTTAAGACGAAAGTCAGGTTAGTCAATATGAATAAGTTGCATATTTTGGGTTCTCATTGGAATTGGTTATCTAACCATAGTCATCATGCTTCTGGGCGGATTATAATATGCTATAATGTAACTGAGATCAAGGCTAAACTTCTTGAGGCAATTGAGTAGGCAGTGCATCTTTGAATTTTGTTGTTGCAAGGTAATATTGAGCTTAACATCTCTTTCTTGTATGCTAATAATTTTGAGTTCTAGCGCAGAGACTTATGGAACAATCTAAGGCAAGTTAGTGGCACTACAAATCGACCATGGCTCGTATACTGGGATTTCAACACCACACTCTCCTCATTGGAGGCTTAAGATAATATTTGCTTGAGAAACCATTCAGCTGATATGTTGGACTGTGTGGAGTAGGCTAGGTTGTCTGATCTCAAATATTTTGTCCATTTGTACACGTGGCCAAATAAACAAAAAGGAAGGTAGTTCATACGAAAGAAACTTGATAGAGCCCTTGTGAATGATCTTTGGCTTCAGAATTTTCCCACCAGTACGGCTAGTTTTATGAATCTTCTATTTTTTGACCATACTCCCATCCTCGTCTTAAACTTGTCTCCTCCTGTGGCTATCCACCATCCATTTCGGTTTAATAACTACCTAGCTAAGGCTCTTGGTTTTGGTGAGGCTTGTAGGAAAGGATCTATGCATAGTTGCAAAGGTACTAAGCAGTTTGCATGTATGCAGAAATTAAGAATAATCAAGCAGGAACTCAAACTTATGAAGTCTTCTCATGACTCAATTGTTGAAACAATCAATATCACTAGAGGGGATTTGACCAAAGTGCAGAATCTTTTATCTTCCAATCCTGGCAATCAAACCCTTATTGACAAGGAGAAGCTAGCTCTAAACCATTATCTTTAAGTAGTCAATAACCACTCCTCCCTACTCCAGCAGAGAGCCAGAATTAATTGGTTACAAGTAGGGGACTGTTGCTCACAATTCTTCTTTCACTCGATTTTATCTCGCCAGAATCGCAATAAGACATATTCCATTACTTCCTATAATGGTAATGTTCTTCACAATCCGACGAATATTAAGGAGGAAGCATTCAGATTTTTCAACTCCTTACTTGGCACCGAAACAAGCTCTACTGTTATCCTTTCTGATTTTCAGCCTCTCAACCTTAGACAAGTGTCTGCTTCTGATTTGGATCTATTAACTAAACTGGTGGAGGATAGTGAAATTGAGCAATGTGTCTTTGGAACGAATGGTAAGAAAGCTCCTGGGCCAGATGGTTTTAATGGCTACTTCTATCAACAATCTTGGAATATTATTGGTGGTTTGTTAAGGAAGCCATATATGAGTTCTTTAGGAATGGGATACTACTTAAAGAGATAAACAAAACTTTCTTATGTCTGATTCCAAAAGGGGCTACTTCTTCCACCTTTGTAGACTACCGTCCCATTTCATGCACCAATTTCCTCTATAAAGTGATCTCTAAGATACTTGCTGATAGATTGAAGAAAGTCTTGACACCTTTGATTAGTGATACCCAAAGTGCCTTCTTATCGGGTAGATATATCGGCGACAATATTCTTATTGTACAGGAGTTATTGAAAGGTTATTCTACTTCTAATAGCCCTCCGAATTGTACCATGAAGATTGACTTCCACAAGGAATTTGATAGTATCAACTGGCATGTCTTGCGATCTATGTTGATGGCCTTTGGATTCCCAACTCAATTTATCAAGTGGGTTATGACATGCATTGCCTTAGCGTCCTTTTCGGTTTTGATTAATAGATCCCCTACCCATTATTTCAAAGTAGCAAGAGGAATTAGACAGGGTGACCCCATTTTCCCATACTTATTTATGCTAGCCATAAAGATCCTAAATGCTTTTATAAGAATGGAGACTCTTTCCAATCCCAATTTCAAGTACCATACTAAATGCAAGCAACTTGGCCTCACTAACCTGTGCTTCGCAGATGACCTTCTTTTATTTTGCAGGGCTGATTTGTAGTCTATACAAACTTTTATGCATGCGTTCCTCATCTTTCATCAGGGCTGTAGATTAACTTATTCAAAAGTCACTTCCTTTTGTCCCAAGGAGCTGCTACCTTGGAATCCTCCATTATAAATGTAACGGGTACGAAGAAACAAAATCCTCCTCTACTCTACCTTGGTCTCCTAGTCTCGACAAAAAGGCTTAGCTATGCTAATTGTCACCCCCTTTTAGAAAGGATACAGAAAAGAGTTAAATCCTGGGTGAATAAGTCACTTTCCTATGCGGGTAAGCTTCAGCTTATTAAATCTATTCTTAATTCTCTGCATGTGTACTGGAGTTCTCACATCTTTTTATCTCAAGGCATTATCAAAGAGATTGAAAGGATCCTTTGAACCTTCTTATGGAGTCATTCGAATGGTAACCCGGGTGCGGCAAAGGTAAAGTGGGCCGACATTTGTTACCCAAAGCAAGAAGGAGGTTTGAACATTCTATCTATTAAAACTTCTAATCGTTCTTTGATTCTTAAAATATTTTGGTGGATTTTGGAGGATAAGAATACTCTGTGGATAAAGTGGCTACATGTTTTCTTCTTTAAAGGAAAAAAGCATATGGGCTATCCAACTGAAAGCTACATATTCCTTCTTTCTCAATCAACTATTGAAGTTAAGGGATGGTATTCAACAGGACACTTCTTGTATTATTAAAGATGGATGACTGGTATCCCTTTGGTATGATAATTGGTCTAGTAGAGGTCCATTAATTCAGCAGGTAAATCGGTCTAGAGCTTCCCCATTATTCCCACTAAAAACATGGATGATGACGTTTATTGATGGGAACTCGTGGAACTTCCCTAGAAGGCTAGCCCATCTACAGCCCAATTATCTCCCTACTCCTCAGGAGTCTGACACATTCTTTTGAAAAGATATTTCTACCAAGCAACTGACTATTAGACTCATTAGTGACAACTTGCGTCGACACAGAACCAATGTTCCTTGGGCAGACACTGTATGGAGCAGCCATTTAACACCAAGGATCTCCTTCATCTTCTGGTTAGCCATTCAGAATAAGCTCTCCACAACGAACCACATTCCATATGTGCAAATGGATCAATCATACCCCATGTGTTCTCTGTAGATTGAATCATGCTTGCACCTTTTCTTCAAATGCCCCTTCAACGAAGCTATATGGGCATATGTCATTGCCTTATGTTCTTGGAAAGATCTAGGTTTGGATTTGGTTGATATTATAAATCGTATCTCTTCACTTTTAGCATTTAGAAGTCCAGTTCTTATTGTTGTCTTGGGAGTTTGTATTTACTTGCTTCGGAGAGAACGAAATCTTTGACGATTCCATAACAAATCTTCTTTAAAAGAATGCTTGACCTCCTTGATCATATCTGAAATTCGTGAGATTGTCTTGTCAAAGAATCTCCATCTGACTTGCTGCTCCAATGTTTACACAGCTTTACGCCTTTAAAAGTAAGTTCATAGTTGATCTTCTCAAAGGCAGGCCTTCGATAGTTATAACTGGTATTGTTATGGTATGTAGCGCTAATCTTTCATAATGAGCATTTATGAATGTAAGAAGCTTGATGACACTACTGAACTCTCTTAATTGTCTATGTTGTAGTAGTTTTTGTTGTTGATTTGTAGGATAAGGGCTTCTCCTTATCTTAAGACTCTGTATTTAACTCTTCTTTCATTAATTCAATTTCCTATTTTCAAAAAAATTTATTATTTGTTTAACCCCTAAAATAACATTAATATGATGTAACATGTTTCTTAATAAGAAAGTTGAAATGACATTCAACTTGTACTCTACAATAATCTATCATACTTGTATCATTACTCGTCATCAAGTCTTCATAGTCATCCTAAAACTGTATCTTTAGCCTTTATATGAAATCAGCTTGAAGCCTTAAATTCATTTATGTTGGACTCCATTTCTAATGAAATTATTTTAAGAGGGGAAGAAATACTAGCCCCAGAATTTTTTCTTTGATTAAGCATGATTTAAATTATTATGATGTATTATGGATTTATTTTATGGAATTAATTATTGTGTTAATGTTGGTAAAATTTTATGATATAGGTTAATTGAATTAAAATGTTAAGAGTGTATAGCATAAAGGGCATTCTAGGCAAGTCACTTAAGGATAAAAGATATCAGGTAAATAAGGAAGGGTAAAATGGACTACTTGGACTCATTAAGGGTAAAAAGGGGAAGAAGAAGCTTTGTCTTGCATTGAAGAAGAAGCAAAAACGTGAATGAGAAGAAGAGAGAAGAGAGAAGCATGAAAAAGAGAGAAAGAGGAAAAAAGAAGAGCTAAGTTAGGTTTCAATTTTTCTTAGTTTTAAAGAGTGATTTTGAAGTTGTTCAAGAAGGAAAAAAAGATGAGGAAGATTAGAGTTTCCATTAGAGTCAAGAAACTCATTGTTTGCCGAAGATTCAAGGTAAGTTTATGTTTAATCTTTTGAATTTTTGGAAGGGTTTTAGTCCATAGAGTTTAGAAAAAGCATGTGTTTAAGTAATTTAAAGTTAATTTTAGTGAATGTGCTTTATGGGTTCTTAATTTGAATTTCTATTGAATGAAAATTTTGTCTTTTATAAAAGAAATCAAGAAGGGGGTCAGGAGAGGCAAGAGAAGCAAGCGAAAAGACATCCTTAAGCCAATTTCTTAGGCTAGAAATTCAAGGTAGGTACATGTTTATAATAGAATAAATAAGTCACTAATATTTTCTTCGAATTAAGGAAGTTAATGAATTAAATTGCATCATAAATGTTGCATTTATTGCTTCTTGAATGAATTGAGAATTTAATATATGTTGACATATGAATTGTGTGGATGATTTATGAAAAGACTTTGAAAATTATTTTTTAAAAAAATATCATGTCTATGAAATCATGTTTCTGGAAATAGGTTTCAAAATATCTCATGTTCATGAAAAACAAGTTTCCAAAAATGTGCCTTTTGGGCAAACTATTTTCAATTCATGAATTACATGTTATGTGAGTTTGGTGTAGTCCATTTAAGTATGTCATGTGTACGTTGAACAAGTTAAAGGTTTTTTCTGCCTACTTGCTAGTGGCACGGAGCTCCTTTGTGGACTCCCTCAAGTTTACGTCTATACAAAACCACTATGTGGGATTGCGATAATACGTCAAGTTTAAGACTACACAGAACCATTATGTGAAAAATGTAATTTGTCATGTTTATAAATTTACCCAAACTATTCTTATGTGCTTATGTGCTTATGATATGTTAACAAATTTGATGCATACATAATTTGTAGTTTGTGAATTTTGGTTATGAATTTGAGAACGATACGTTTTATGAATTTAATTAAAACTTTGTATTAAGAAATAAATATTTCAAAGGTTTTGCTTATTTTTCTGTTATAAACTGTTACCCACAAGCTTTAAGCTCACCCTCTTTCTATCCCATCTTCAGGTGATGAGCAAGAGATCGAGTAATCGAGAGGCATGGCATCACTCAAAATTTACATCTTTTTGTATTTTGAAGTAGTTTATGTAAAACCCAAGACTTTAGCAGCATTTCAAGTTCTTATTCGCTCATGTATATTTTGGTTATTTTGTATTTTGGATTATGAAACCAAGAATGTATTGTGGCTTGAAATATCATTAAAGCTTTGTAAAACTTTTATCTTTTGAGGTTAATGAAATATATTTCGTTTGCTCGTGATTTTCCTAGTTTTGTACATTGCATCTTTAAGTTTTCATAGGAGACAACTTTGTTTTCTGACTTCAAGGGAAAATATGGATTAATATACACTAAACTAGGCAAAATTGTCTTCTAGAAAGATGTAGTTGTAGTTTATCTTTTTAGCTTTTCAAAAGTATATAGTACGTAATTTTTGGACATTGGAGTCGAAAGTTATGATCATTTGAAGTTCGTAATGTCGCAGAGGATGTATATGCAGGACAGCTTCGGTCGTGATCGCAACAAGCACCCTCACAATCGCACCTTCCCTCCTTGCGATTGCACCTCTCTCCTTGCGATCACACCAGCCTTCCTTGCGAGCGCACCTTCATCTTTGCAATCGCACCTTTGTTCCTTGCGATCGCACTCGAAGGGTTTTTCTAGCTCCGAACATTTTTGGCTCTTTTGGCCATAACTTTGTCATCCAACCTCTAAATGACCTGATTTTGAACCAATGAATTCCTAACACATTACTCTATCTCTCAATAGAAATTGATATTATTTGGTGTTTATTTGAAAATGGATAGAAAGAAAGTAAGGGTATCCGTTGAAAGAGTATGAATAGGATATTTTACTGAACATACTTTGGTATTTTGATGATATCTTGATCTATAGAGCTTCGAATGAGACGATTCTTGTTTCAGTATAAACTAGAGACATAGAGCTACAAATCATCTGAAGAAATCGAATTCTAATTCAATCTCTAAGAATTTAAATTTCTGGATAGTTTAGCACAAAATACTACTTCAGTATAAGAACAGTTCACAATTAGGGCCCAATATTTATGGTATCAGAGAATGTACGTGAATCGATATTGACTAATGAGGGTTTATTGAAATAACTCTACAAGGAATCATGCTCAAGTTTTATGACTCCCTAGTTGAGCTCCGAAAATGGAGTACAACAATTTCAATGGAGTAATTTGACCGATGCGCATAAGATTCTTTTTTAAAGAAAAAAATTCGGATTGCTAGTCTAAACTTTCTGACGAATTGCCTTACAATTTGGTATTTGGTATTGGTCGTGTTTCTTTTTAGTCTCTCATGAACTGTGGGTGTATTATTTACATTGTGAAAGATACCCGGCCAATACCATAGATGGCTGATTTTTCCAGTGTTCTCATTGACTGTGAGGATGATATGACACGAAAACTCTTCAAAGTCAGAAGAATGTGATTGATTGTATCAGGTCGAACGTATACCAGTCTATGCATGGACAGTTGATAAAGCAAAGAAGATGAGGACTCCATAATAGAGGAAAATAAAAAAGCAAGAATCAAAACTTGGGTAAAGTAAAAGGGCAAGTGATCGTCCGTTAATCAAGTTAGTACAAGTTATGTGAACACTTATGTTGAACTAGAACATGACAGCATTTGTTTACCGTTGATGTGACCATTGAAAGTGAAAGACGACAAAAGGGTAGCTATCCCTTAATATTGGGGCCATTTAAGTCCTTCACACTTCGACACCATCAAAATTTGGTTTCCTTTCCATTGATGTGAGCCAGATAATGTGTCCAACCATCATGTGGCTCTTTTATATTTGTAACCATCAAATTTTCGTACGTGACATCCAGTGCGTGTTTTAATTATTGTATTTTATGTTTATAGGGTAGTCTCAAGGTCCCTGAAATTGTCAAGCACTTGGAGCTAGTGGAAGAGAGAATGCAACGACTGGCGTTCTCTATAGTTATTGGTAACATGATATCTCTATTCAATGCATTCCCAGACATAATACCGCTGAAAATTTGAACAAGGCTGGAAGAGGTTTGCTCTTTTTGTAACTTGGTTTTGCTTCTTTTCTTCCACGTTTTAAAAATTCTAAGGTATTAAACATTGAAAACAGAACTGTTATAAGGGCTGTGTTAACATCAACGGGGGAGGAAAGATGGGGTAGATATGGGCTGTTTTCACATTGACATCACCAATGGTTTGTATGTTTTTTTCTCCCAGGCCACAAGATTCCAAAACTTGTATATATCATGACAGAAATTCCAAAGACTCAAACTGCTGGGAGAAGACAGGCTAGCCAATGACATTTTAATCAATAAATAAAGACCAACGGATAAAGCTCCAAAGTCCATCCATCTTAATTAGCAGGTGATTAAAATCGGCAAACTGAAAACAAACTGTTGAAATCATTTTTCAAAGCTCTAAGATTTATATCACTTTTAAGTTCTTTCTATTTTGAAGTTGAGGATTCACACTTATACTAACGTGAGTTAAGCAGAGTTATTATAAAATGAAATAACTAATTCTAAATTATTCAACTATTTGTGATTTTTTTAAAATTTAGTATTTGAACTTTTAAAATTTTCAATTGTGTAACTATCATGTTAAAATCTTAATAATTTAATTCAAAATATTAGCTTTTATGGATGTAAGTAATAGATGAATATCTATGTGATGTTTAGTAGATATCTATATCACTAAAAATAATTTTTTAAACTGATAAAATTTTAAAAAGTTAGTAATTTAATTAAAAATAAAATTTAAATACTAAATAAAAATTTTTAAAAGATTAAAGATTTTTGAATAAATTACTTTTGATCAATGATTAAAAACCCAAATGGTTCAATCGGTTTAATTTTAAAAATCTTGAACCGTCAAACTTTTCGGCTTGGTTTTCAATTTTTGATTTGATTTATTTTAGTAATTCTTTTTGTTAAAATAAATCAATTTATTAATTAATCAGTTAATTTTTGTAAATTAATAAGTTCTTATAAACTAAAATAAATCAATTAATTTCATTTAACAATATCTTTTTTAAGTAAACTTCAAATTCTTCGATAAATAAAAACAATATCTTTCATTCATATTACAAATTATTTAATTTATTTAATCTTTAACCAGTTTTATGATGGTCTAATACTGGTTAAATTTTTTAAACTTTAAACCTCTTGTCTTACTGTTTAACTTTCGATCAGTTTTTAACACATTAGTTTTTGTAAAATTAGATCCCTCTTTGTTGTTGCTCCTACCGTACAAGTCCAACGCCAAGCTATTTAAGACTTTAAGCTCTATGAAGTCAGTCTTAGTGAATCTTTGGCCTAGACAGCTTGCAACACTTAATCTTATAGAACACTTAATATTTTATATTATTATTTTTCTTCATTTATTTGCTTGTAGGTTTTGAAATGGAGTTTCAAAATTTCCAGGATCGATCTCTACTCTCATGATCTCTGTCTCTCTTCCCGTTGCTTATATATGGTTCTGTTTTTCAAAAAAGTTCTGGTAACGGTAGATTTGTCACCATCTATCGCTTCATCTTTTTTGTTACTTACATTATGAACACTACATCTAACTTTTGAGTTTATCTATATGTTTATTTTATGAAAGATTAGATTTTTTTATGTGAATCCTTTGAAGTGTATCTCTGCTTGACAAGCTATTTTTGTGCCTTTTGATTTCACTTTCATAAAAAACGACCAACATCTGTTCTCTAATTACCATAATTGATTTTTCTTTTCTACCCTTTGGAAGTTGTTTCTCCCTCCTTATGTGTTTTTGGTATTCAGTTGAGATTATTGTAGAATTTGCAAAGTAGAGGTCTCTTTGTCTAGGTCAGTGAAATTCCTCTTGAAAGTTCATATCTTTTTTCTAATCAGAACCATAGTTTCTAGTTTTTGGATAGGATCTAAGGCCACTTTTCTGCATAGAAATGGAACTTATTGCTTTTTTTTATTCTTAGAAGCTTCATGGATTTATTATAAACTTTAGGATTCTTGAGGTAGCTTTACGTGACTAATTATTAATTTTGGGTTGGAGTTGTCAACACTCTTTTTTAATCAAATTTTGTGACTTATTAGAAGGATAATTTTGGATATCTTGCTTTTAGTGATTTGGGTTTATTTATTCTAGCTTGATGTATTGTGTTGTGTCCTTCCAACTGTTACGTATTTCAATTATTAGAAGAGTTAGATGAAGTGATTCAGCAGATCCCCACTGTTGAGAAAGATATTCTAAGAAAAGACTTTAATGGTCATATAGGAGCAGTCTCGGTTAGGTATCCATGGACTCATAGAGATTTTGAATACAAGGATAGGAATGATAGTCGGATTGCTTTATTGGACACGATGGTAAAGTTTGAGTTAATGATAGCCAATTCTTTATTCAAGAACAAGGAGCAACTATTGACTTTTTATAGTGGAATCACAAAAACACAAATTGATTTCCTTGTAAAGCAGAGTGATCAACCTAGGTGTAAGGATTGTAAGGTGATCGAAAGCTTGCTTGTCAACTTAGCATAAACTGTTAGTTTTACATCTTATAATTAAGGGATGGAGAAAGAAGAAAAGTCCTATGAGGTGTACAAGACTCAGATGGTGGAATCTGAAAGGGAACATGGTAGAATAATTTAAGGATAAAGTAAGGTATGGAGAAAAATGGAAATTAGAAGGAGATGTTAATTAGATGTGGGAGGATGTAGAAACTTTTTTAATGAATACTTCTAAAAAGGTCTTGGGGGGCTTTTAAAGGGCCTATAGGTAGTAAGATGGAGTCTTGGTGGCGGAATGAAAATATACAAGAAAAGGTAAAGGTCAAGAATGGTGTCTATAAAGTACTATTGAATAGTACCACAGAGGTAGAGAGAGCACCTAATAAAGAAAGGTACAAATTGGCAAAAAAGACAATCTCAGTAGCTAAAAGCAGAGCTTACAAGAATTTGTATTATAATTGGATACTAAAAAGTGAGAAAAATGACAATTTTAAGTTGGCGAGAGCTAAAGAATAAAGAATGAGAAACTTAGATCAAGTTCAATGTGTAAGAGATGAAGCAGGACAGGTGTTCGTGAATGAAAATGCCATCAAGAGAAGATGGAAGAGGTACTTCTATAGTCTTTTTTAATGAAGACATAGAGGATAACATCGCTTTAGGGGGCCTCAACAAATCCGAGAGGATTCATAACTTATCTTGTAGCAAGCAAATCATAAGGGAAGGAATTAAAATTTTTTGAGGGAGATGAAGAGTAGAAGGGCATTAGGACCAGATGAGATACCTATAGAGTTGTGGAAGAGCCTATGCGTAAAGGATCTTACTTAGCTAGTCAAGTTTTTTAATGTGATCTTTAAGTCCATCAAAATGCCAAATGAGTGGAGACTGAGTATGTTAATTTATACAAGTACAAAAGGGACATTCAAAATTGTAACAACTATAAAGACATTAAACTACTTAGTCACATTATAAAGTTATGGGAGAAGGTAATTGAAAAGAGAGTGAGAAAGGATGCTCTTATCTCAGAGAACCAGTTTGACTTCATTTTGGGAAGGTCCAAAACAAAAGCTTTACATCTCCTTAGAATATTAATGGAATATTACAAGAAAGATAGAGAACCCTAGGCTTAGTTTTTATTGATTTAGAGAAAGCATATGATAGGGTTCTTAAGGAAATCATATGGAGGAGTTTAGAGGCTAAGGGAGTTCCTATGACTTATATACTGGTGATTAGGGATATATATGAAGGGATAATGACTAGAGTAAGGATGATAGGAGTAGATGTTAAAGACTTTTCTATTAGTATTGGGCTACATCAAGGCTTCGTATTGAGCCTTTTTTTGCAATAGTGATGGATGAGTTCACAAAGAATATTCAAGGAGATGTATCTTGGTGTATGTTATTTGTTGATGATATTATCTTAGTGGATGAGACAAGAGAGGATGTTAATGTCAAGCTATAATGTTGGAGGGATACGCTAGAGTCGAAGGGATTTAAAGTGAGCACAACTAAGACTTAAGTATTTAGAGTGTAACTTTTCGGGCCATAAGGTGGTCACTGATGTGGAAATAAAGATTGGATCAAAAGTTATACCATGAAAATAGTGTTTTAAGTAACTAAGTTCTATTATTCAAAGCACTGGAAAGATCGATGAAGATATAGTCCATCATATCAAATCAAAGTGACTCAAATAAAGAAGTGCATAAGAAGTTTTATATGATATGAAGATATTATTTAAGCTCTATATCGCTCAGCGATTAGGCCAACCATGCTATATAGGACAGAGTGTTGACCTATCAAATAAATACATAATAATAAGCTTATGGTGACGGAGATGAAGAAGCTCTAATAGATGTGTAACCTTACTAGAAGCGATAAGGTCAATAACCTAATGGCAGAAGACAAATTAAAGATGGTTGATATTCATGAAAAATTGGGAAAGACAAACCTTAGGAAGTTCGGGCATGTTAAAAGGAGATACTCCAACGCTTTAGTGAGAAGATACGAGAAAGTGATATTTAGACACTGTAAGAAAAAAATGAAGGCTAAAAAAATGAAGGAAATGATAAAAAATGATATAAGTCAAATCAAACTTATCGAGGACATAACCTATAATGGAAAATTTTGGAGTACTAACATATGAATAAAAGATCTCTTTTTTTTTACAAAGGAAAATAAACCAAAAGCTAAACTACAAGCTAACTAGCACAGTGTTCTGCGGTACAATGCTTTTGGCTTGTCTCGGTGAATGAGCTCCATTACTGTCCTCGGAGGCCTGGAGAATATGTAGTCCTAGACTGGCTAGGGCTGTGATTGAGGCCAAATTGTATGCACACTGGTTCCCTTCGTGATGTCCATGTTGAAGATCCACCTCCCAATCTTGTTGGATTAATCCACGGGTACCTATCACTAAAAAATTCTCATCAGATAAAGCTATATTGGATGAGGATAGGATGTTTATAACTTCAAGGGAATCTACTTCTATTATGAGTCGTCTATAAACCAATGTCCAAGCCAGAGTGAGTCTCGAATGAACTCCCAGAGTTCTGCAATTATCGATGAGCCTCATTCAATGTGCTGAATGAACCCACTACACCACTGACCGTGCCAGTCTCTAAGTAACCCCCTAGCAGTAGCAATGTTAGTCCTTTGTTTTACTGCTCCATCTGTGTTTAACTTGACCCAGTCTTTTGGTAGTTTTGTCCATCCAAATAAACTACCCATGGGTAATCCCTGTGATAGCAACACACAACTTTCTGCTACCTTTGCCCGTTCTATCCATTCTACGTGCTCCATAATGGCTTTGTCACCTTCTGCCGGCCAAGCAAAGTCAGATTTAAAACTACTTTTATTGCGTCAGTGCTATAAAAACCAATAGGCTACTCCAAAGATAGAAGCCCAGTCAAACTACCTCACCTGAGAGTGCTTCGTGAGGTTGGATTTCACCCATAACCCCTCATCTTGTAGGAAGAAGTCCGTATCAACCATTTCCAGGGGAAATTTTCCCAAAAAGCTTTTACTCATGGACAATCCCTAATGACATGGAGAGTGGACTCTTCTTAGCCACAGCTGTGATATCTGCTATTCGTAGTGATGTGACGTGCTACTCTTTGTTGATTGGTCATCAGTTTTCCTTTAGTCATTAACCAAAGGAATGCCCTAATTTGTTGGGCCCTGCCCCTTTCTAAATTAATTCCGATAGGCTATTATTCTCCTCGGTGGTATCTCCTTCAATTAAGTCGTAGGCTGACTTCACTGTGAAACGTCCATGCTCTGTTTGTCCCCATTGTAAAGTATCTTCCGTTGTACTATCTGCAATAGTAGGGATCTCCACAATATTCAGACAGACGGAAGAGGGGATATAATGTTGGAACAAGTTCCATTTCCATGTGCTATCTTCATTCTTAAAATTTGCAACAGAAGCGTAGAGTATGCTTTCAGGTATTGGGGAGGTCGCCACGTAAATTAGAGGTCCCCAATCCTTTAACCAGTCATCCATCTAGAATAGGATTCTCTTTCCATTACCTTGCTTCCATTTTATACCTTGCGAACAACTTGCCAAATTGCAGAGATTCTCCTCCAAATGCTCGAAGCCCTGACCCTAATCTATTGTAGGAGGTATATGATATGGGTCTATGCGATATTTAGTTCTTAAGATCTTGACCCATAAAGCTTGAGACTATGTAATCACCGCCTAACCCAACTTAGACAATAAAGCGTCATTGGAAAAGCAAATTCGCTTAATGCCTAGGCCCCCCACTTTTTTGGGCTGACAACTGTTTCTCAATTGGCTAAATGCATTTTCCTGTGCTCACCCGTTGAATCCCAAACAAAATCTCGCATGATTCGTTCCAAGTCATCACAAAACTGCCTCAGAAGTCTAACTGTTTGCATTATATAAATGGGAAGGGTCGATATCACAGACTGGGTTAATGTAACTCTGCAAAAAAAAAGATGGGATAACTGAGGCCCAATAGGGCTCAGTTTTATCGGTCTCCATAGTCCTTGTTCTACCTTTCTCGAGATAAGTTGACCTAGCCTTTTCATACGTAGTACAAACAGGTAGGGCGAGAGCGGATCTCTTTGTCTAATGCCTCGTGATGGGCTAAAAGGATCAGTAAGTGTGCCTTGCCACGCGACTTGCAAAGTTATCATCGACACACACTTCATAATGACCGAGATTAAATTGTCTAAAATCCCAATGTCCTTTAATGTATTTTGAATAAAGTCCCATCGAATTTGGTCGTAAACTTTTTCTAAACCTACCTTGATAGCTAAAAACTCAATCTCCCTTTTTTTCGCATCGATAATATTATGAGTTATTTATCTTCCAGAAATAAAGCTGTTAGTTTATGCCCTTGCAACCAATTTATTTTGGTTGTAAATAATTGTATGACATTATTATTAATTAATTAAAGGCATTCTTTATCTTTATGAATTTGTTAATTATTTAATTATTATTCATAAAGATAAAATCCTTGGAATAATTACTGTGTAATTGAAATTATGATGAGATCATAATTACGAGATTCAATATACATTTATGTATTATTCCTAAATGTTCTTAGTTGTAGTTTCATCAAGACTGGATATTGTTGAAACGGTAAAATTAGCACACATTATATTTCTTTTTTATGAAGAAAGTAACTGATCTCATTAATTAAAGTATAGAGATACTTAAACTAATGTGTTGGTGATTATTAGAGAATAAGTCACTAAACTGACCCGATTATGAGAATTCCGAATGGAATATTACTTATGTGTCTATGGACTATCTCATAATGATAGTTGTATAATTAATCCTCAGACTTGAGATTATTAAGATATCTAGTGTGGGAATTATTGTGTTTTGATACTACTTATGAATTGTCCTAGGATAATTATGTCGATAGTAATTAGATACAATATGAACCATATGTAGATAATTGAGTAAGTCGTTAAAGGATTTGTCACTCTAAAGTAATTAGAGAGAATATTTTACTGTTCTTGATTGGTAATGATTTATAGAATTCTCTAGCCAGAGTGAATTGATATTTGAACAGGAGTTTTCAATTTTCAATTATTAATTAGCAAGAACGAACATAATTGGATAATAAGAGTAGACACTATATCCATACTCTATCCAATTAGAATATTGGATGACGAAAGGATTAAATTATACATTATAGTCATGCATGGACAGGTTAAGTCAATCACTTTGACATTTCTAATATTTGGGTAATTATGACATGTTGCTAGACGTCAATCATAATTTATGATTATGAATTATTTAATTGAAGAATTAAAGATAAATTAAAAGGAGTTTTAATTTATCTAATTCTAATTATGAATTAGAATTAGAATTTATAATTTATAATCATTACCAACATATTTGAGAATATAATGGGTCTTACATATAGAATGAGTTAGAGAGAGTAAAGTTGATTTAATCAAGTTGGACTTCATTATAAAGTTTAAAAAACTTTATGATTAAATATAAGATATTTAATAAATAAGGATCAATATAAGATATTGAATCTTATTTGGCATAATTGGTATTTAATTAGAATTATTTGTAATTCTAATTAAAGTCTAAAGCTTATTATAAATAGGCTTGAGCTTTATGGAGCTAGCACTTCATACTTAATCCTCTCTGTAAAAGTTACAAAGTTCTCTCAACCTATTTTATGGATACTGTTAGAGGTCGGACACTTGCACGGCTACAGTGGTTGAGACGGATTAGTTTTGGAAACGATTCGAGGGATACAACAAGATAAAGATCAACCTTCGGAATAAGGTACAAATTAAATTTTCGCTTTATTTTGATTCGTGTTAATCATTTATAGAATTAAATAAATCTTGGTTTTTGAAAAATCAAAAGTCACAAAAAAGTTTCGTGATTATTCTGTTGCAGTTCAGATCAGATCCCTGCCCGATTTCCCAACAAAGGATGTTGGGATAAGCTTAATCTAGGTTTAGAATAAAGATGTTTGGCAACGTGAATAAGTTTGAGGGTGTTTGAGCACTAAGGTAGGATCTTTTTTATTTGTTTACAAGGTTAATGTAACCTAAACTAAGAACAAGGTTTGTTTGAGGATATGATTAGTGTAATCCTAATACATTTATTTTTTAAGTATAGAATATTGTATTCTAAATTTGAATAAAATAAACTTTATACCAAAGAAAATTTAAAAATTATTTTAAAATTTAAAAATCAATTCCATAATTATTTTAATTATTTTTATTAATGTGATTAAGATTAATAATTAAATTGATTCATATTTAACTTTTAGAAAATTTGTTTCTAAAGTTTAAATTAATTATTTTAATTAGAATAAAATTAATTAATTAGATTCCTAAAATTAAGAAAAGTGTTTTCTTAAGCAATTAAGGAAGGTATTTCTTAATTAAAGTTTATTTATTTCAATTTAATAGAGATAGATTAAATTTATAATTTATTTTCTTGGAGAATTATTATTCAATTTATTTAAAATTGTTTGTTTATGTATGAATAATAAGTTTGTTGATCTATTATAAAAGTATCATTATTAATTAAAATTTGAAAAGTGTTTTTATTTATTAATTAAGAAAAATGAACTTTCTTTAATTTTTAAAAATATTTTTCTAATTTATTATAGAAATATTTTCTAATTAAATAAGAAATTGATCTCTAAATAAATACTATAAAAAGAATTTCTTAGTTAAGTTAAAACTAATTTGTTTAATTTTGAATGTAGTTTTTTAATATTAGAAAATAGTTTTCTACTTAAAGAAAAATTACCTCTAATTAGATTTGAAATAGTTTTCTAATTAGTTTAGAACGTGTTACATATAGAATTTTAAAAAGGAGTTTTTCTACATTATAATGAGTAAGAAGCATAAATTATTGAAAATTGTCAATCAAATTTTGTTAAAAGAGTCAAGAAAATTGGAAACCGTTTTTATTTAGATATTAAAATTATTTTCAAATCAAATTAAATTATATTTGGATTAGGAAGTTAGTTTATTTAGGAATCAATGAGTTTAATCTAATTTAATTTTTCTAAAGAATTGGAAGTATTATTTTAGACTATAAAGATCAATAACTATAATCAAACGAAACTTAATATTTTATGCATATAATTTAATTATAAGTGCATAAGTTACATACTTTATTTATATG
>JAOSBK010000205.1:9720457-9735117 GCA_027568895.1 Erythroxylum shatona | reverse complement strand
AGAAAAATCAATTTAATTAAGTTGGACTTAATTATAAAGTTTGAGAAACTTTGGGAATCAAATATGAGATACTTGATTTTATTAAAATTAAATTAATTAGAATTAGAATTTGATTCTAAATATAATTAAAGAGTTTTAATTTTAATAAAAGACTATCTTGATTTTTCTATTTAAAGGGAAGATCTTTATGAAAGCTAGCACTTTTTATCTTTTTCTTCCAAAGGCAGTTTGGAAATTGCTATGTGGATACCATCAGAGGCTGGACATTTGGACAGCTCGTGATTGATCATTCAGAGAAAAAGTTTCTAAATTTTTCTCGAGAAAGTGAACAAGGTAGAATTTCTAAATCGGATTTATTTCATTCAAGTTTAATCAATTATCGGGATTCGCTCGAAATTCGTAAAAAAAATTTATTTTCACAGCATCCGTGATTTGATCACAGTAAGATTTCAGAAATAATGTTACTTTGAGGTATTGGAATTTTAGATGGGAGTCGTCCGACTCCTCGTTGGAAATTAGAAAATTCTTTACCTATAGAAAATAGACGGATTAGTTGATTTATATTCAATTGAGTTAGGTCCCACGAAGCGTTATCAAATAATGCGCATAGGTCGTTCTCGTTCGTAAGTGAAGAAAGTCCATCCTCGTGAATTAGTCGAAGACAAGTAGTTCACAACTTGACGACTGAGACTGACGAGACTAATTTTATTAAAAGAAAATAACAAATTTACGTTAATTATTAAAATTTTTTAAATTATGATAAGAAATTGGTTAAATTGTTGTGAAAATTTCTTGGCTATGGACCGACAAAGGTGTAAAATCGGTGGGTTTCAATTCGACAACAAATACATTTCTTATTCTGAAACAAAAAGTGATAGGGCCGAAATGCTGGCTTCGCTGCTAGTCATATGAGGGTGGGGCGTCACTTTTGCGACGTGGCGAGAATCAAATGGTGGTCCTTAGGTCATACTGAAAACGGACAGAGAAAGAAATGGGTCAAACCAATAGAATCGGTCCCACTCTCTTTTTTATTCATTTAATATCTTTTTGGTTTTGTACGGTCTAATTTTCTAACCCTCCAAGTCCAACAACAATGCTTTAGAGAGAGAGTACAAATCGGCACGAGTACAGTGAGAGAGAGTGAATCTGTCTCTTCTCTCTTCAGACTGCCAACGCTCACAAGTTTCTGGCATGTTCTGTAAACCCTAAATTCTTCTGGTTTGTTTTTCTTTTTTCTGGTTGTTCTGTTTTGGAATTGGTTAGCTGAGATTGCTGGTGTAGAATGTGATTACCGGAACGTTATTCTCGACATCTTTTATAGCTATTACTATTGGAATTATTACAGCTATTTTTGAAGTTTGTAATTTTGTCATCTTATATCAATTTCTTGAATTGTTTGTGGTTTTTTTTTTCCGTCTGCGGTGGATTTTTAGGGAGCAGAGTGGATATTGTTGAAGTTTGGTTTGATTTTGCGAACATTGGCTGTGATTGTTATTGTACTAAATGGGTAAAGGAGGCCAAGACTACGGTAAAGGGGAAAAAGATGAGGTGGAATTGCTAGACCCTGAGGTATTCCCTGCTTGGGCTAAAGATGTCAAAGAGTGTGAAGAGAAGTTTCAGGTGGACCATGAAGTGGGATTGTCAAGTGCACAAGTTGAGAAGAGGCGCCAGATTTATGGTTATAATGAGTTGGAGAAACATGAGGGTGTTTCGATTTGGAAATTGATATTGGATCAATTCAATGACACCTTAGTTAGGATCTTATTAGCTGCCGCAGTTGTGTCCTTTGTGTTGGCCTGGTATGATGGTCAGGAAGGAGGGGAGATGGAAATCACAGCCTTTGTGGAGCCACTGGTCATTTTCTTGATCTTAATTGTTAATGCAATTGTAGGGATTTGGCAAGAAAGCAATGCAGAGAAAGCATTGGAGGCTCTAAAGGAAATCCAGTCGGACCAAGCAACTGTGACACGAGATGGAAAGAAGGTTTGGAATTTGCCTGCCAAGGAGCTTGTTCCTGGGGACATTGTGGAGTTGAGAGTTGGTGATAAGGTTCCTGCTGATATGCGGGTCATTAGTTTGGTTAGCTCCACGCTGAGGGTTGAGCAAGGTTCTTTGACAGGAGAAAGTGAAGCAGTGAGTAAGACTGTGAAGGCTGTTGCAGAAAAGTCTGATATTCAAGGGAAGAAATGTATGGTTTTTGCTGGGACAACAGTGGTGAATGGAAATTGTATATGTTTGGTTACACAGATAGGAATGAACACAGAGATAGGGAAGGTTCACTCGCAGATTCATGAAGCATCACAAAATGAGGAAGACACTCCATTAAAGAAGAAGTTGAATGAATTTGGAGAGCTTTTAACATTGATAATTGGAGTTATTTGTGCATTAGTTTGGCTTATTAATGTCAAGTACTTTCTCAGTTGGGAATATGTGGATGGTTGGCCCAAGAATTTTAAATTCTCATTTGAGAAGTGCACGTATTACTTTGAGATTGCTGTAGCTTTGGCAGTTGCTGCCATACCAGAGGGATTGCCTGCAGTCATTACCACATGTTTGGCACTTGGAACTCGAAAGATGGCTCAAAAGAATGCAATTGTCAGAAAGTTACCTAGTGTTGAGACTCTTGGTTGTACAACTGTGATTTGTTCTGACAAAACTGGTACTTTGACTACCAATCAAATGGCTGTGTCAAAGCTTTTGGCCATTGGTTCTAGAATTGGGACTCTTCGGTCCTTTAATGTGCAAGGGACAACCTATAACCCTTTTGATGGGAAAATAGAGGATTGGCCAGTGGGTCGAATGGATTCAAATCTTCAGATGATCGCTAAGATAGCTGCAGTTTGCAATGATGCTGGTGTGGAGCAATCTGGGCAGCATTATGTGGCTAGTGGATTGCCTACTGAGGCTGCATTAAAGGTAATATTTCCATTATTTCTGAGTTTGAAATATGTTTTTGCATCTATCAGAATGCTTATCTATTGTTATAAAATTTTGGTGTTTGGAGGGTATTGCCAATATCAAAGCATTACATTGTTATTGCTTGAAAATTTTCATTTATATATTGAGTTTAAATGGAGCATGTTACATGATTGGAAACCTTAATAACCAGAATTATAGTGGTTCCTCTCTTCCCTTTTTTTTGTGTGAATATTTTTGCATTATCCTTCCTATGTCTTGTTATACATGTGTGATTAAGGTCATAAATGTAATGCATATAACATTACTTATATGATTCTGTTTTCATACAAGGTTCTGGTTGAAAAAATGGGATTCCCTGGAGGAGTCAATAATGCATCATCTTCTGGTCAAGGAGATGTGTTACGTATGTATCTGAATTTCTGAATCTTTTCTTACCTGTTTCTGTGTTTCGTAATAGTCTAATTTTTTTTTTCTCTTCATATGGTCGTGACTATTAGGATGTTCTCAACTATGGAACAAAATGGAGCAGAGAATTGCAACTCTTGAGTTTGACCGTGATAGGAAATCCATGGGAGTTGTTGTGAATTCCAGCTCAGGAAAAAAATCCTTGCTAGTGAAGGTTCATTCTTACCCCTATTTGTTTTGTGGTTTCAGTTATCTATATTATATTTTCCTCCTCAAAGTTATCAGTTGTGTACTTTTGATATTACTGTACTGCCTTTAGTCAGTTCCGGCAAGAAAATGATATCAGACACTGCTGTGTGTCAATCTTTTCTGAATGTTTGTGATATGATTTGTGAGCGTCTGCTAATATTTTCATTTTTCTTTCACTGGATAAATGGTGTAGTTGGATTTCATATCAGAAGTTTAATGAGGTTTATTCCTAGGATTTTTATCCTTTTGTTCCTTCTGTTTCTTTATTTCATTTAGTTGTGGTGATGCACTTCCTATGAATTGTCTGCCTGGTTGTGGCAGGGGGCAGTTGAGAACTTGTTGGAGAGAAGTTCCTTTATTCAGTTGCTTGATGGTTCTGTTGTGGCGTTGGATCATTATTCAAGGGATCTTATATTACAAAACCTTCATGACATGTCAAAAGGTGCATTACGCTGTCTAGGTTTTGCATTCAAAGATGAAGTCCCAGAGTTTGCAACATATAATGGAGATGAAGATGACCAAGCTCATCAGCTTTTACTTAACCCATCTAATTATTCTTCAATTGAGAGTCAACTAGTGTTTGTTGGGCTTGTTGGCATAAGAGTGAGTTGCTTTTATAATTTTGAAAATTCCATTTCTCCTCTTCTTTGTGTTCCCTTTTTTTTTTTTGTTTCTTTTCTGTGGGAGGGGTGCACTACATTTATCAAAAGTATATTATTTATTTTGTATTGTAATAGGATCCTCCAAGGAAAGAGGTTCGTCAAGCAATTGAGGATTGCAAAGCAGCCGGAATCAGTGTCATGGTCATTACTGGGGACAACAAAGATACGGCAGAGGCAATTTGTCGTGAAATAGGTGTATTTGGACCTTATGATAATATATCTTCTAGAAGCTTGACTGGAAGGGAGTTCATGGAACTGGCTGATAAGAAGCGCCATTTGGCACAAAGAGAAGGTGGAGGATTGCTAATCTCTAGGGCTGAGCCAAAGCATAAGCAAGAAATAGTGAGGTTGCTTAAAGAGGATGGTGAAATTGTTGCTATGACTGGGGATGGGGTGAATGATGCACCTGCTTTGAAACTTGCGGATATTGGCATAGCAATGGGCATCGCTGGCACAGAGGTATCACTAATACGTTATGGTAACATCAATTTGAGATGCATGTAGCTAACAGCAAGCAAATTGAAACTTTTTTCTACACATATTTTGTTATCCAATGATGAGATCCTGAATTATATTAATATTCTACTGTCAATGTGGATAAGGCTGTACTATATTTCTAAACATCTTTTTAACATGTGCGATGCAAAATGAATCATTCTTCATCAAGCTGTTTCATGTGTTAGCTGTTCAGTTGGCTTTTCTGTACTTTCTAACGCAAACTGTTTTATTTTCATCTCCTTTTTCTTTTTTCTTTAATGGCTGATCCTCTCATTTCAGGTTGCAAAGGAAGCATCTGACATGGTGTTAGCAGATGATAACTTTAGCACTATAGTATCTGCTGTTAGTGAAGGAAGGTCCATTTACGACAACATGAAGGCTTTTATTAGGTTTGTACTCAACCCTTCGCTCCATCTTGTGCATCATGATAAAATGGAGCACAGGGAAGTGTTTTGTATTTTTTTGTTGACACAGAGACAGGGGGCAGCTAAACGCCTAAATGTTGTGGGAGACATGGGTGGCTTCATGGATGAACTGCCACGAGGACTGTTGATAACCATTCTAAGAACAGAGAACCCTTGTGCATTTGATATGTTGAAAATCAAACTCAATAGTTGCTCTGTTTTCTATTTTGTCATCTTTTTAATTTTTCTTATTTAATTGTTTGTTAAGGAGAAAGGTCTAGTTCTTGACTTCCAGCAGTAATAGTGAGAATCACAAGTGTGATAAATTGAGGCTTCCCACGTATGAGAAATTACGGGAAAGATGTTTTTGGTGTTATTGGAGTTGAAACCTAAAAATTCCAATTCATTTTTCGCTTGTCAAAACTTTTATCAGAAACTTGAATTATGCCTCTTTTATATTCTTTGCTTGTTCATTTTGAAGTGAAATTTCAGTTTTGCTAACATTTTATTCATGTAGGTACATGATATCATCCAATATTGGTGAGGTTGCATCTATATTTTTGACCGCTGCTTTGGGGATTCCAGAAGGGATGATTCCGGTGCAACTTCTCTGGGTTAATCTTGTTACTGACGGACCCCCAGCAACTGCTCTAGGATTCAATCCTCCAGACAAAGATATAATGAAGAAGCCACCAAGGAGGAGTGATGACTCATTGATTAGTGCTTGGATTTTATTTCGCTACCTGGTACAATACTTGTATCTATCTGGAAAATTTTGTCAACTATGGCTTAGTGTTACTTTGGAGCAACTTAAAATTCCTGGCTAATCTTGTTCTTCATCTTCAGGTGATTGGAACATACGTTGGAATAGCTACAGTTGGTATATTTGTCATATGGTACACACACCACACCTTCATGTTTATTGACCTGAGTGGGGACGGCCATAGCCTTGTCACCTACTCCCAGCTCTCTAACTGGGGTAAATGTGATTCCTGGAAGGGTTTCTCAGTCTCGCCATACAGAGCTGGGTCCCGAGAGTTCAATTTTGATGCAAATCCATGTGAATACTTTCGGTCTGGAAAAATTAAGGCTTCCACTCTTTCGCTTACAGTCTTGGTTGCAATTGAGATGTTCAATTCCCTTAATGCCCTCTCTGAGGATGGTAGCCTCTTAACAATGCCACCTTGGGTCAATCCATATCTCCTAGTCGCAATGACTGTATCATTTGGCTTGCACTTTTTAATTCTCTATGTACCCTTCCTTGCACAAATTTTTGGTATAGTGCCACTGAGTCTGAACGAATGGCTTTTGGTGTTGGCTGTTTCACTGCCAGTAATTCTTATTGATGAGGTTCTCAAGTTTATTGGAAGACAAAACAGTGTAGTGCGGCCTTCTAGGTCAAGCAGATCTTCAAAGCGTAAGGCAGAGTGAGCACAAGAGAGGATTTCTGCTAGAGGATAAGATATTCTTGGTCTACACTTGTAACTTCCATCATCCTTTAAAGAGTGACTTGGATGGATGGTTTGGACCTTGTAGACGAGATTAATTGAACAGGATTGTACTTTTCAAAGTAGGATTTTCTTGAATTGAATAGTAGCCCCTAGTACGCTTTATTTATTTATTTTTTCCCTAACTGGAGCTGCATTTTCCCTTATGCCTATGAATTATTGAATGGAATGATACAGAAATTTGAATCATTAGATTGTGAAGGTTTTCGAAGCTGTGATGCGTTCAAAACAAATGCAGGGGAATGTTGTTCAAATTGGGAGGCGTGAACATCAATTAGGAGAACGAATCACTAGGTCTTAACTTTGTCATATCCTGTGAGCATCTAAATGGGTCTTTATATACATCTGCTCTTGACACGGATTTAAGTGCATTGTGTGACGCTGATCCTAGTACAGATGATTTGTTTGACAATTTTAAAATCATAGAGTATAAGATCACTAGGTTGTAACCAAGTTTTGCCGGCACGGTCTTATAATTCTTTCAGATACTAATGCAATGCCAAGGTCTTACATTTACTAGCGCATATTATGGGTCTCGTTCATGTAGCTTCAGTTTCCTCTCCATCGGATACAAGTTCATTTACGCTGCATTTGGTTACTATCTTCACAGGGATGAGACGGAAATTTGAAGACGGAACAGAACAAAAATTGGAGACAATAAGATGTTTAGTTGTGGAGGACAGAATAGAAAAAATTATCTTCGTCTCGAGGACAGAAATGTGTTTGATAGCAGTGGACAGAACATAAAAACAGTATCAATAACGAAAATGCCCATGCAGTATAATATGATTGGAAAGATGTAATTCATTGATTATTCTAAAACGAATGCTTTGTATTAATAAAAAAGTTAACAAATAATAATAATAACAATAACAGTAAGAAATTAATTATTATTAATAATAATATTAATAAAAATAATAATATTAACAATAAAAAATAATAATAAGTAAAAAATTTATAACAATAATTAATTAATAATAATAGCTAATAATAATAAGTACAAAATTTATAATTAATAATAATAATAATAATAATAATAATAATAATAATAATAATAATAATAAAATAAATTGATGATGATGATGATGATAATGGTGATGATGATGATGATGATGATGATGATAAGTTCGAATTTTCGTATAATAAAATTAATAATAAAAGTAGATAATAATAAGATAACTAATTTCGTATAATAATAATAATAATAATAATAATAATAATAGTAATAATAAAAGTAGTAGTAGCAGCAGCTGGAGCAGTAGGAGTAGAGTAGTAGTAGTAGTAGTAGTAGTAGTAGTAATAGTAATAGCAGCAGTAGTAGTAGCAGCAGTAGTAGTAGCAGTAGGAGGAGGAGTAATAGGAGTAGTAGTATTAGCAGTAGTAACAGTAGCAGCAGCAGCAGCAATAATAGTAGTAGTAGTGATAGTAGTAGTAGTGGTAGTAGTAGTCGTAGTAGTGGTAGTGATAGTAGTGGTGGTGGTAGTAGTATTAGTAGTAGTAGTAGTAGTAGTAGTAGTAGTAGTAATAGTAGTAGTAGTAGTAGTAGTAATAGTAGTAAGAGTATCAGTAATAGTAGTAGCAGTAGTAGGTAATAGTAGCAACAATAGTAGTAGAAATTTTGTATAATAATAATATAATGATGATGATGATGATGATGATGATGCTGATAATAATAATAATAATAATAATAAGAAGAAGAAGAAGAAGAAAAAGAAGATAATAATTTCATATAATAAATTAAATAATAATAATAAGTTCAAAATTTATAATAATAATAAATAATAATAACAATAGTTAATAATAATAATGATAATGATGATGATGAGTTTAATAATATAATTAAGAATAAAAAATTATTTATGTGGGGGGAGGGGTATTTCTAAAAATTACTTATGTGTTCTGTTTTGGAGACGGAGACAAGAAATCTTCTACCACAATCTTGGGAGGAACAAAAATTTCTGTCCCTGTGCTTTGAAGATGGGGACAAAAATAGGTGAAGACAGCAAGTAAACACTACGAAACATAGAACTTTTGTGTTCCTGTCATCCGTCCCCACTCATGAAGACAGCAACCAAACATTTTGTTAGTGTCAAGTCTCGGTTTAGACATGAGACAAGGATGGGGTGCACAAATACTATTTTTGTGGGAGTATATTTATTGGTTCCTACACGGCAGTGTTGTGAAGTTAATCCTTTAAAAAGAAAACAAAAGTTGAAGTTTACAAGAGTTTCGTTCACATCATAGCAATACAAATGTTCACAAATAATAATAACAAAATGTCAGTGGCTTATTTTGACCTGTATATTTATTTTTAGTTTAAAATTTATAATTATATATTATTTAAAATATCCAATAATATATAGAGACGACAATGAACTGACTCATGAGCTTAGATTTAAGTGTTTTTAATTGACCAACTTATGGGTCAGGCCCAGGCTCAGACCGAACTTGAGACCCAACTCTTCTAGACAAAATATCATTATTTTGTTTAGAAGAGTTGTACCTTTGGTATGCCTGGGCAGCTCAAGCTTGAAACTAATTAAAAAAATACTTTATTTGACAATTTTTAATTTTGAGAAAAATGGTGTGCCTATCGTCATCCCTAATAATTTATACACATTATGCTTTATCATCAAAGTTAATATATGTAAATGGGTCATTTATATATTTATTTAAATTTATTGTTTACAAAAAAATTAAAGTCTTCTTTCTCAACGTGCCATACGAATAAGGATAAGGGATTTCACGAAAACTATAAATTATGGGTAATTCCATAGGAATTAAAAAATTTATAGGTGTATGAACACCAAATTTCTTTTAAGCTATTTCCATTAAGTGATAATTCACTCAGTATGCTTAATAAGATTATTACCATAATACTTCAATAATTTATTTAAAATTCATTAATATAGGTTAATTCAGCTACAGATTCTGTCGAATATATGTAGTTAAGTTTGAATAATATAAAAAAGATTACATTATTGGAATCTTTGAATTTTATCCTTATCTTACAAGATTAATTTGTTAGTTTATACCCTTGTAGTCAATCAATTTATTGTGAATTTATGTATGATATTATGAAATGGTAAAAAAACATGCATTATGTTTCTTTCTTATGAAGAAAGTAATTGATTTCATAAATTAAAGTATGAAAATACTTAAACAAATGTGTAAGTGATTATTAGATAATAAATTTACTGAACTTAGTGGATTACGAAGATCTCAATTGATCCTTATACTTGAGATTATCAAAGTATCTTATGTGAAAATTATTATGCTTGATGCTACTTTTTTTATTTAGGATAGCTTAGTCGATAATACTTGTATATAATATGAACTATATAGAGATAATTGAGTAAATTAATAAAAAATTCGTCATTCTAAAGTAATTAAAGATATTGTTTCATTATTCTTTATTAGTAGTGATTTAACGAATTCTTTGGCCTGAGTGAAGTGATATTTGAAAAGATACCTGTCTATACATGATTATGATGTATAATTTATATCCTTTCGTCATTCAATATTCCAATTATAAATATAATATGGATATAATGTATACTTTTTAAAAATCTAATCATGTTCGTTCTTACGAATTAGTAATTGATTTATAATTGATATTTGACATTCATTTTGAATCAAACCATTTTGACATTCATAATATTTGCGTAATCATGATATGTTGGCAGATGTTAATTTTGAATTATGATTATAAGTTTTTAATTGGAGAATTAAACATTAAAAAAAAGGAATTTAACTTTATCTAGTTCTTAATATGAATTAGAATTTATAATTATTATCAACATATTAAGAACTAATGAGTCACATATAAAGAATAGTCAAAAAAGAAAATTTAATTTAAATTAAGTTAGATTTAATTACAAAGTTTGAAAATTTTTATAGATTAAATATGAAATATTTGATCTATTAAAATTAATTTATATTTATATTTAGAGTTTAAATTTAATTATAATTAGGAAATTTAATTTTAATAAGTATGAAACTCTTCTATCTTTCTATATAAATAGGATGAAGACATAAAGGATCAAGCACTCCTGGTTTCACCAAAGTTGAGTTCTTTTTATTTGGTTTCACAAATATTCATTCGTGACGTCAAAAATATCTTATAATTTAATCCATAACAAATTTCGCATGGATACTATTAAAAATTGAACATTTGGAAAACTTATGATTAACATTTCTTGAAGAAGTTTTTGCAAGAATTGGAATCAAGTATGATTGAATTACCTTTTTTGGTTCATGTTTTCCATCCATTTAATTTTTGAGATCTAATTGAAAAGTTGTAAAAAAATTATTTTTTTGTTACACCCGTAAATAGTAGTGTTAGAGCATCTTTTAATTGTTTAACTTGATTAAAATTGTTTGATTGTTATTTATTTGATAAGATTAGGACTTAAAAACTCATTTTAATGAATTCCCTAATGCAAATCATGATAATAATTAACTAAAGATTAATTTTGTTTAATTGAAACAAAATTATGCATATGCTCCCTTTATATGAATTTTTTGAAAAATTCAAAACACTGACATGTTTTTATTTGTTAATGGAAATTGTATTATATTTTGGAAAAAGCATGCTTGTTTTATGTTTTCTGAATATTGAATAGCTTGAGATTTATATTGCCATATTTTTTCTGTTTCTGAAACAACTTTGCCTGCCCCATCACTTTCTTTTAGTTCTAGAATTATTGTGTTATGTTTTTAATTTGTAATTTCATATCTGTTTGCTTTTGTGGTTTCTGGAAAACATCTTAAACGTGCCCCATAGGTTTACGAATCTAGAAACCTTGAATTAGTGTTTGAGTATGATGAAGTTGGTTATTGTGAGTTATCGGTCTCCATTAGTGACGGTGCTAGCCGCTGGTGAAGCTACCCTTTATTGTCGTTGGAGGTGATGGAGCTAGTGGCAATTGTCACCTATGGCAATGGCAAAATTGTCCTTGAATGAAGAGGTAATTCGATGTGAAGAAGACGAACACCCATAAGAGACATACTAATATTGGTGAGAGTAGCTTAAGGAGTGGCTAAAGGTAGAAAGAAAAACAAGTAGCAAAGATGGAGGAGTGAAAAACAAGCAGCAAAGATGGAGGAGTGAAAGTGACAAGGCAGAGACAAAGATGAAATAAACCGTAGTTGTTGTGAAAATGAGGCATGTGCCCTTGCAAAGGGGAAGAACTAGGAATGTCAAAAATTACCCAGTGCGGCCTGATTAAACAGGCCCACAGGTCGGGTGAGTTTAGGCCTAGCCACCTCGAGCAACGGTTTGACCACGAGCCTAGGAGAGCCTAGGCTTGGGCCAAGCAACCCAACTTGTGGCCCATGGCTTGCCCAAGGTTAATAAACAAAACGATGTCATTTTGTTTGTAGCAAAATGTTATATTTTAAAAGTAACTTCCACAAGGAAAATGACTTCGTTTTGCTTTAAGAGCTAATGTAGAAGTTTAAAAAATCCATATGCAAAACAACATCATTTTGAGGATGCAAAATGAAATCGTTTTGCCTCTCACTAAACTCCACACAACATGCTTACCTCCTTCCCCTTCACCTAGCCAACCAATCATGCTCATGCACTCTCTCCTCTAGTTCTTCACTTCTTCTTCTTTATGTTCTTCATCCGTTCTTCTTCTTCGTGTCACTCAGTCATGTTCTCCCTTCGTTCTTCTTCTTTGTGTCATCTGTGACCTGTCCTTTCCCCAACTCCTTCGTCGACTATGTGAAGTCACCAACGCTTATTGTTAATAAAGTAATCTCTCCTCTCAATTTTAGTTTTTATTAATAGTTGATTGTTTTGAAATTATTGAGGTTTGGTGATACTTATTTGGTTAATTTGAGATCTTTGAATGTTAACAATGGGAATATGGGATAATGTTTTGTATAGTGTTTGATGAAATGTCCCACTCTTTTAAATGCTCACTAATACCAAAAATTAGAAGATTAATGCCGTTGTTACTAGATTGTTTACTAATTTTCATAGAACATGTAATTGATTTTGCTTTGTAGTAGAGGGCAGTTGATCAAAATTTAGAAGTTTGTGCCTAATAATTTTTGCAAGGTTTCGCCAACATGTTCTTAACTTTCCAATTATATTGTGTGCGGCCAATGCATTGATTGAATTCATGATTCTTCAATGTTTGCATTCATATCAAACTCAAACTCACAGAGAATGAAATAGTTAAGATGGGTACAAGTTGACAATTTATTAAATAAATCTTAAACTTATATGTTATATTATTTAACAAATTCACATTTAAATTGATATCGAGCAAAAACATTTATATTAATAAATGAGTTTTTATTAGTGCTTGTGATTGTTTAAGAACATTAACAAAAAAAGGAATAAAGATTGTGAGTTTGTGACTTCTCTTTGTCATAGGTTTAAGGTTTTTTTGCATTGCTAGCCGTGACTAGGGCGTGTCCATTTTGTGTAAGTGCATAAAACAATATCATGATGGGTTTGACATATTGAAGGGGTCGATTAGTTATTGTTGATAACTATTGGCATTGGTGTATTTGGAGTGAACCAACTTGAGAGAAAGTGAGCTCATTAGTCATTCCTAAATACTTTTCCTTCTTTATGTGAATTTTGTCCATTATTTGTGTGGTTGATGTGGAATTTGATATAGAGAAACTTCTAAACCCTACTTCTTACCAAACCTGTCCAAAAGTCTATTTGAAATCTAAGTCACAAGCAAATCAGAGTAAAGCATTATTTATATATCATACATAAATACAACACGAAAGATAAGCAAGTAGATGAAAAGGTCGCTAACATCCTATCAAATATGCATTGACAATAATGTTTTAAATGTTCACTAATTCCAAAACTCAGAAGCCTAACAAATTTTAGTTAAACCAAAGTACTTCAAATTAATGAACCTTTATTATATGTTGATTATTTCTAACCTCAAGTATTTATCCTTTTTTGTCAGATGGATGAGCATATTCTTTTAGTTGAGAGTTCTAATCCAATACCAAAGATAGAAGTGGAAACTTTTATTCCAGAACCATGTGAGGATAGAAGTTCAATTAGAACTCAAGTTACTCAACATAAAAGTGAAGTTTGGAATCACTTTAACAAGACTATATCGACCATTGTAATTGAAAAAATGGAGTGCAAGTATTGTCAAAAGTTTTATTCGAGTGGTTCGAAAGGTGGAATGTCTCATTTAACGAGACATATGGAATCATTTACTAGAACGAAGACGGTTTTAGGAGGTTAAACATTTTTTACGCCTAACCTTATGAAAGGAAAAAATGAATTAACCATAATAACTTCTGACAACAACAAATCAAGGATTTTGTTGGCTAATATGATTATTGGAGATGAACAACCATTGTCTATGGTTGAAAGCAAAAGATTAAGGATATTTCTTAATTCACTCCAACTGACTTTCAAGGTTCCAAGTCAGAATACATTGAGAATTGAGATTTTCCAAATTTATGAAAACAAGAAGAGAGAAACATTAAGAACATTGTCAAGTGTTTATGGACAAATTGCCATAACAATAGACATATGGACAGTCGATAACCAAAAGAAGGGTTACATAATGGTGATGACACATTATATTGATAATGATTGGAAGTTATGCAATAGACTTTTAAGGTAATTTATATTCTTTAATATTGTTATCATTTACTTTTTTTCATTATTTTATGAATTTATCATTCATGTTGGTAACTTTTGTACATGATAGGTTCATTTATGTGTCAACACCACATACAAGTGAAAATTGGCAAATGTGATGAAAGACTATTTGATGAATTTGAACATCGACAACAAAGTATCCCCCATTATTGTAGCACCTCACTCCCGGGAGACCCGAACCCGACATCGACGGTGATATCCGAGCTCGTGCCTCACGAGGGTGGTATGCTAGAGCAATCGATGCAGTTCCAAAAGTCGGTAATACATTTTTTTTTAAAACCAATTTAGTGCGCAAATATTAGTAAATAATTTGGGCCCGTTCTAGTACGAAATAATTTTCAAACATAATACA
>JAOSBK010000205.1:9672508-9687722 GCA_027568895.1 Erythroxylum shatona | reverse complement strand
AAAACATTTTTGACAACTTATTCAATACCATTATGAACATTGAAGGGAGGACAAAAGACAATGCAAAATCTAGAGCTGATCTGCAACTTTTTTATAGAAGAAATGAGTTACATAAAGATCTTCGCACTGGTAAATATCCAAAAGCATGTTACACTTTGAACAAGAAATAAAAGAAGCTTTTGTGTGAATGGTTAAAAAGTCTAAAGTTTCCTGATGGGTATGCTTCAAACTTGGCTAAGTGTGTAGATCTCAGGAAGTCCAAATTATTTAAAATAAAAACTCATGATTGTCATGTATTTATGCAAAGGCTAATCCCAATTGCATTTCAGAAGTTGCTACCTTCTAAGGTATGGGAAGTTATAACAGAGTTAAGCTTGTTTTTCAAAATCTTAACATCAGTTGAAATTAAGTTGGATGAAATGGAAAAAAACTAGAAAATGAAATTCCAGTTATTTTGTGCAAGTTAGAAGGGATTTTCCTCCAAGCTTCTTTAACTGTATGGAGCATCTACCTGTGCATTTAGCACATAAGGTAAAACTAGCCAGTCCAGTTCAATATCGATGGATGTATCCATTTGAGAGGTAACTCAATAAATATTATTGCAATAACCATTTTTACATGCTTTATCAACAAAATTATAATAACCATTTTCTCTAATATAGGTATTTGCGTCACTTGAAAAAAAATGTTAAAAACAAAGCTAGAGTTGAAGGCTCCATATGTAATACTTATTTAGTGGAAGAAGCTAATAAGTTTTGTGGACATTATTTTTAGTAGCATGTCCACACAAGAGCAAGAAAAGTTCCTCCTAATGACGATGGGGAAGAACGAGTAGTGCTGAAAACTTGTCCATTTTTACATATTCTGGATAAACATATGGATGTGCGACAAGAAGAATGTTAAGAGAGGAAGAAATTGAGGCTGCACATGGTTATATTTTATTGAATTGTGAAGAGGTTCTTCCTTTCGTTTAGTAAGTTCAACATGATTATTTTTTCATTTAAAATTGTGTGTTGTTCATTATTAAAAAAATGTCATTATGTATTTAGATTATACGAGACATTGTTACGAGAGATAATGTCAGGCATCACACAGGATGATATAAATAAAGAAGTTAGAAAACATGACTTTCCTCGATGGTTCGAGAGATTTGTAAGTTTTCAGTTACAAATATTCTTATAGTTCAAAACCATATTTAAGTGTTCTCATGACATTATGCTCTTTGCTATGATAAATTATTTTATATAGGCCTTAGAAAATCCAATAGAGAACAAGTTCATTTGTGATCTTGCAAAGGGACCTCTGCAAACTGTTAAATCATATACGATGTATTTTGTGAATGGATACAAATATCATACAGAATCTCATAGATATAGCATGTCAACAATAAACAGTGGTGTTTCGATACAGGGAGAATTGATGGGTTACTATAGTAAAATTATTAAAATATTAGAAGTTGAGTACCCTGCTTTGCCACTGAAGTGATGTGTGATATTTAAATGTGATTGGTATGACCTGACATCAAATGTTGGAACAAAAGTGCATAGCCGATACAATCTATTTGAAATCAACTACCGAAGAAGATTGATATAATTTTAACCTTTTGTCTTGGCTATACAAGCAAAATAGGTGTGTTATGTCCCTTTTCCAAGCTTACGACGAGATAAGACAGATTGGTTAGCAGTATGCAAAATAAAACTTAGAGGTGTTTTTGATTCACATAGAAAAGGAGAGCATAGAATTGAAAGTGAAGCGTTTCAGGAAGATGTCACTTTTATCAATGCATCTGTCACATATGACGATAATGAACCTTTGAACGATCCATCTAATGAATATGTTGATATTTCTTTTGGAGAGGATGATGAGGGTCAGAGATCTGCAGAGGAGCCAGAGTTTGATTCTTATTCTTCTGAAGAAGAAGATGATTGTAATTTACAATTAAGTTTTGATAGCGATTAATTTGTGTTTATAATTGAATATTTTAATCAAAAGAACAACATTATTTGCATTTCGGTATATTATGTAAAGTCTTTCATTCAAATTCTTATTCAAGGAAAGTCGACATGGCGACTGGTTCTGGATGGTAGTAATTCTTTCCTTTGAGAGGAATGTGGCAAAATTATCTTAACCCAAGGAATCAAAACTGCAGAAAATATCGCTGCATCATACACTAAGAGTCATTTTCCTTCCATGGCCAATTTGTTACTTGAAGGTGTTTAGTATGATCTGGACAACGTCTCTTTCCTTATTATGTACATCTCATTTCCTTTGTTGAAGTTATTATACATATTCTCATTTGATTGTCTATCTTATATGTTTAAGCTTCCTTTAAATTTGAAGAGGGCATGTGTGTCGATAGAGGTGAGAGCGATGTTACAACGGTCTATAAAGGATTAGGGAGATCAGTTCTTGTCGAAAATTTGTCAATTCCTCAAACCTCGTCTTGACAATCACGTATGCATTAATATCTAGTTTTTGTTGGTTTAACGGTTTTCTAATATCACAATTTCAAAACTTTTTAACTGATTATGTTTTAGATAAATATGTTCCTGTTTGTAGTTTATCTGGAGAATTAGTCTTTCATACTAAGAGCAACAACTTATTCACTGTTTCCTCTACAAGTATAGCTATAACGGAAAAGTTATTGCAAGAAGGTGTTCAAAAACCTACACCTAGTGGACGAAGTATCATGTTTCCATTGGTGCATTTGAACATGCCAGGATCCTTCTCGGGAATCCAGACATTGGGGACTCATTTACTTTTATCGACTCCCATGTCACATGGAATCAAACAAATTAATTTTATCATTGTGATTTTTCGATGCAATACATTATTAGACTAAGCTTTCAAGTTTATTTATTGTTGTATCTGTAAGACTTTGTTAAACAATGCATAATTATATTATTGTTAAAGTTGATTTATTGTTGTTAAGAATTTGTTAACCTTCAACTCCATTGGCTTATTTTCTTCTCCATATATTGTGTAAAATATTCATTTCAAAGTAAATTATTAGTAGAGAATTCAAAAAAATTGAATTTCAGGTAAACATATGGGACCAAAGAGATAGCTTAAGATTATACGGCTGAGGTTTAGAGTCACATTCGGAGCAACTTACTGTGAAGGTGCAACTGAGGGACCTAATGGAAGAAAGTTTATAACAATTATCAATGAACAATAAGTGGAATCACGTTACTCACTATTTTCTTTTTACGAAGTCTTAGGTTTATCAGTTTTTTGATAGTATAAAATAATTTGTTATATTAGGTTGGTTCCGTCTGGACCAAGTTCTAGAAATATGACTTCCACATTTAAGTAAAGGATTGATCCTGAGGGTTATGTGTGGAAGAATATATCTAAGGCCACAAAGCAATTTTACTTTTAGGAGTTTGAGGTACAATAAATATTTATTTTCTTTTTATATTGATTTATATACACTAATTACATAAATATTATTACATTATATAATTTTTTCCTTCTTATTTCAGAAAGAACTTTACTGAGATTCTTGTTTCGATGCCAACATGTATAAAGCGTGGGAGAAGCGAGCTCGTACACATTATCATGACTTAATTAATGCGATACGCAAGACTGGTGTACGACCACGTTATATTTCAAAGAAAATTTGGAGTCGTTGGACTGAGTATTAGACATCACCTGCGACAATGTCCATCTCAGAGCGTAACTCCACCAACAGACATGGAGGCCCAGGGGGAGAGAGTCTTCCTGTACATACGAGAGGATCAATTACCTACTACGAGCATGCACGTAGACTTGTAAGTATCTAAACTTCACCCTTATTTTGCATATATTTTACTTTTCTGTATTGTAGATAATGATTATGGTATAAATGTCTAGTGCTATATATGACTGTGTTAAGTTATTTTTTTGTTCAACAGGGGACAAATATCATAAAAATAGAGGAAACTCTGTCGAAATTTTTATAAATTATAGTTCACATTTAACAATTTAGGTTATACATGTAGGAAAAGTCATTAGGTATCAAGCCTATACCTATTTAGCTGTTTTTGCACACTCACACGAAGAAACATGATGGTGTGACATTCATTAACACCCGATGTAGAGAGCTGAATGTATGTGAAATTATTACATTTTTATAATTTCTTAGCAATAATCCCTTACTAAAGTAAACATTGCTTCCTAATAGGATTAAATACAACAAAGCATTCAGCGATAGTCTCAGGAGGAACAACCTCTAGATGAGACTCAGACGTATCTTGATGTTATGGGTGGTAGGGGCCGTCGTGGAAGGATATTCGGGCTAGGTTCATATGCAAACACATGTTATTCACGCTCTTCCTTGTCCAGTACAACAGCATCTTCGGGCTACAGTGGACTCATTGAAAGAGCAGATAGCTCACATGAAAGAGGCTAATGTGAATGAACGGATGGAGCACATGGATCAGATAGCTAAGATGAGAGAAGAGATGGAGTAGGTGGCAAATATGAGAGAGCAGATGACTAAGATGAGAGAGCAGATGGAGCAGATAGCTAAGATAGGAGAGGAGATGGAGCGGATGGATAAGATGAGAGTGAAGATGGAACAGATGGCTAAGATGAGAGAGCAGATGGAGCAGATGGCTAAGATAAGAGGGCAGATGGAGTAGATGGCTCAGCTTAAGTACGGCCATTTTAACGACGATTTCTTCCATCTTTGATTTCCATCAATAATTTATTTTATTGATGGAAATCGACCGTTTATCGACGATATTGTCTGTCGATAAAGAACTGATTTCTTGTAATGTACCTAGGAAGGTTAATAAAGAGAGAGAGAGAATTATGAAAGCATTTATATTATCAGGCAAAATAGAGAATGTTAAAAATGCAAAGATTAAATAGAATGAGGTTACTATGCCAATGTAATTTAGAGGACTTGGGATCATTTCCATTACAACCATGCAAAAGGTTCTAATGTACAAAAGAATTTGAAGGCTCTATATAGACCAACAGGCACTATAGATCCAATAGATCCATGAATATCACCTCAAAAACACCAATTTCTGGCAGACTACTTATTCGAGGGAGTTCTCTTAGGTTTTTAATTAGATAATGGGACCGAGGAGCTTTATATATCCCTGTATTAAACATAGAATTGGTAGTGGTGAAAAAACTTGATTTTGGGTTGATAATTGGCTAGACTCTAGCCCTCTCATCCACAATTTGAAGATTCTTCATTTAAGGAGAATTCCTTTGAGTCTTAAATTTTCCACTATGATCAGGAATGGTGCATAGAGTGGGAATTTCAAAGGATTTGGTTCTCTTATGAATCTTTTCCCTCAACTTAATGATGTGGAGAATGAAGATGTAATCACTTGGACTCTCAAACCAACTGGTAATTTCTCTAACAAAACCTATCATCTACTTTTCACCCATTACTCAGCCAAAGCCCCTTGGTATAACCTTCTCTAGAGCCACTCCTTGAATCCTTTAGCCTCCCTAATCACTTGGCTAGCTATTAAAAACAAACTCAAGACTAAGAGTCAATGACACGAAAATGTGGACTCCACCTGTGTACTTTGTAAGATGGAAGTGGAAGATAGAGACCATCTTTTCTTCCCTTTTGCATTCTCTAAAGTAGTATGGAGCAGGATCTTGCATATAATTCTAAGTAACAACTATATATATGATTGGGAACAAAATTTAAACTAGGTTATTCGAAGCTCTAAGCAGGGAATGTTAAATGCTATACTCTATAAAGTAGCTTTCACCACTACCATCTACATACTTTGGAAGGAGAAAAATAGCAGAAGATTTACCAACTCAGAAGAAGGAAAGTACTAGCTAGTTGACAAAATTGTTAACTTGATCTGAGTAGCACTTTTTGCTAAAAATTTGCAGCATACTCTTACTCCTAGCATGCTACCTAGATGGAAGTTTTAACTTGCTAATATGCTGATTTTGAATTATTCCCCATAACGTAACTCTTCTTTTGTATATTTAGCTATAGTGCTTATATACAAACTGGCAACATAGAAATCATCGTAAAAAAAATCATTTTTCAAAAAAAAAATCCGGATCAAAGGTCAAAAGTAATGGTAAGGATATAGGAGGCCACTACCCTTTTTGAGATAAGGCATATAAAAGAAGAGCATTAGAGTCGTTTTCATGCAAGTATTTTCATGTCAACGTGAATGATCACCACCCAAATAATCAACCTCTTATTTGACGAGATCATTTAGAACTAATGTTGAAAACATTATATATACTCCAAATGAGGTCAACTTTGGTTTCGTTTACTCTTGTTCTAATTGGTTAGGTTTCTAATCATGGAGCACCATCATAGCTTTTCCGGAAAAGATATTCCAAGAGATTTTTGCACCGAAAGAGACCGAATTCACGACAAGTAAAGCTCTGTGGATGGACCACCAAAGAATACTTTTGCAGCCACGCGTCACTGCACGCCTACTATATATGTTCCTATCGATTTGAAACCGGTCGACCTTTTCATGTATTATTTCAAATGTTGGAAGTTGTTAGATTATTACAACGCTAGAATGTACAAGTATATTTCGATAACTTTGGTTGGTTATTCATGCCATTGCCATCAAACAGCTGAAACCTTTCTAGTACTTAGGAAGAAGGTAAACGAAGAATGACTACTACATTAATTTGTTCACTTAAAAAAAAAAAGTCCAACCAGTAGAGCCTTAAGAAACTTAAGATATAGATTGAAACGCACTTGTCTGCGTGAGAATAAGAAGGAGGCTTCCTGAAAGATTGTTCGTCATGTTCATAGATGATTGTCCTTGTCCTTAGTTCCATATTCTATATTTCAGAGACTGAAGAGAACCGAAGTTGACTACACTTTTTCCGAAAATTTGGTATCCCAAAAGGTAGAGTTGATTTTAATGGCTAGTTTGGTAGGTGCTAATCAATTTTCTCATAAAACTGGTTATAAACAGAGAGAGAGAGAGATCCATCAAACACTTTATGTGTAGTGTTAGCAATAACAAAATTTTAAACATTAACTTATCCTATTATATATAATGCCTTCTATGTTTGTAATATACATATGACAAACATAGATGTAGTTTAACAAAAGATGTACAACCAATGTTTTATTTCTTTTGGTATTTTATAATTTCCATGTCCTTTATGTACTTAATACATTCATATCAGTCACAATTATTATAATTATCATATATAATGTCAGTATCTTCCTCATATAAAACATTGAACATATCGCGTATTACTCAAAAGGAAACCGTAACCTTTTTGGGGTGATTACGTCCCATTGGTGCTTAGTTTTATTCCATCTGAAGAAGTCGGTGTTGTTGACTAATACATTGTAGTTAGTGGATACGTTGTAGAGGTCCTTCTTTGAATTATAGAGATAGTATTGACGAAAACGTGAGTAATAACCTTGTTGACCATCATCTCTATGTCCCCCATACGCCCCAGTACAAGTTCCACCAATGGGTACAAGGACTGAAGATTTGTTACCCGCAAGAACAATAGTAGTTTCAGTTCCTGGGAACATAAATGCACGAAAACATCTAATTACGACCCAGCCATTTTTGCTAGTTTCTTCGTTGTTTATAAACAAATGGGTAGCTGTGCTGGACTCCCATAATGTGAAGGTTGATAGAGTGACAAAGACAATGGCTACCTTAAGACTAGTGTTCATGGCTAAAATTTGAAATGCTTGTGCATAGGATGTTTCAAGGTCTGCTGGTTAATTTAAAGTGGCACATGAGTTACTTCCTAAACCTCGAGTGACATTAATGTAATTTATTGCTTCAGGAGGTACTTGCTTTAATGAGTTATTTATTATTCCATCGGTTACCAGAATGAATTATTACTAGCAGGTGACATAAATTGTAAGCTGATATAATATATGCACAGGAAACTTTCGTACTGAAACCCTTGTCTGGTACTCTCCACGAAAAGGAAAAAGAAAACCAGTTCGTCCTGTTGCTCCAGCTTCTTGTTGTTATTGACATAAGCATGTTAGCTGCTATTGGTGAGTGAGGACATTAAGAAATTGGAAGCAATTTGTAAGCTTATTGTTGAATTCATTTGTTGGCAAGAACATTCAGTTTTTTCGTATATGACTTACCCAATTAAAATGCTTCAAAAAAATTTCTATTAATTCAGAAACTTTATTTTGCTTCGATTTCAAAAGATTAATTCTTGAGTTCAAAAGTTACCCAGCAATTAAAAGTCAAACTACTACTAGTAATTCAGTGTAGATCTCAATATCATTGTTTTGGTTATATATCACATGTTCTTATTTACATCAAAAACAATGAAAAACAGAATCACAAAATGTTTAGTTAAAGTGTCAAGTAGTTTTGGTAGTCTGTTTTTTTTAAAAATGTTTTTGTAAAGTTGTCTTAACAGTTTATGAGGAAGATTACTCAAAAGAGACCATCCTCACCAAATGCTTATCCTTATCCATTCTCTCCTTACATTGTTATACAACTCTACCACAGCCAAATTACATAGATGATGAGAGTAATTTTACTAAAAATAATAACCTTTTCGGTGGGCACAACTTGAAAGTTTTCATATTTCAATGGGACAAATGCGCTTGCCTCATTCCATGCAATTGATGACATTTCACAGCTGGCTGTTCTTTAGCTGTCAAATTCAGAAGGAAGATTCAGTACCTTAGTGCATAAAAATGAAACTTTATTTAATTAACTTGGAGGATTAGAAATCTGTACCTTAACCTTATCTAATTGGAAGCCCTAGTTATAATCGTCAGGTCGACATGCGTCTGATTTTTTTTCTTTAATTCCTCCGAATTTCTTAGCTATACATGCTATGTTCACATCTTAAACAACGTCAAGGTCTAGTCACGTATGTTATGGCTCTGCCCAATAAGTTAATGTACCAATTTTACTCTCCATGTTGACAATTGCGTACTTCTGAACTGACGTTTTGAAGCAGGCCCTCAAAGCATTATTTACAAATATAAATTGAATTCATATAAACACTACTCTATTCCCTTTTTATTTCTATTTATATAGCTCCAAGTTTAGCTTTTTGATTTACTATGTACTGAACTAGCCTTTGATTAAAAAAAAAAAAATAGGCACTACATGTTTTCGGAATAGTTGAAGTTAAAATTAATAAAATTGACATTTGTAATTGCACATTTTTTTGTTTGTAGCATAAGTTATAATTGCAAATTTTCTTAGTACAATCAAATTGATGATCATCATAATTACGGGACAATTTACAAGCATTAACTAACGCAGGAAGTGTTTATCACGGGAGAGTTCTTAATTCTTAAGAAGTGTTTGGAGACAAATAACATAGTTATTATTGTTTATTACTACAAGTATAATTATAACCCAGACCAAGAAAGAATTTCAACTTGTTCATAGTTGCAATTGAACTTCTATTCCAAGGGAGATCTTGAGTTTCTCATAACCAGTTCTCAAAATCAGTTAACAAATCTTTAAGAAATCTCCAAGTTCGAAATTAACTGCTACATTGAAACGTGTATATCTTCTGAGAGTTTCCTAGAATCTTGTAGCTATCGCATTTGACTGAAGAATTCGATTATTCATACAATTTTTTGTCAATAAATTTGATTATATCGTAGGTTCTAAACGCTGTACTAATTTCACTATCTGATATATATTGAAGAGTTAGATCAACTGTTGAATCACCAATACGACCGAGTATTTCATTGAATGGTCACCTTCTTCTACCATACAAAAGCACCAAAAAGTTACTCTATTTTCAGAGCGAACATTGTGAATTATTGCTCTAGAAAAGCAGCAAATGCCTCTGAAACGCACTTCACATACATGGAATTTTACACTGCATGTTAGCGGTAATGAGTGTTATTCGATACAAACATTGCCTTGAACGTAGCAAGGGCCTAGTGTGCTAGGAGTGCTTGTGCTTGCTTTTCGTAGCGAAAACCATACGGCTTAGAGTCATCAGCACACCAAACGAAGATACCGTGCAGTAGCTTCTGACGTTTAAGTTGATCGCAGGCAGTGAAAAAGCCATCTTCTGGAGACAATCCTCCCTTTCCATCGCTGATAAAGCTCACCAAGACTTTACCGCCACTATATATGGATGTTTGGGTCTTGAACTGAGTAATAGTGGTTCCTTTACCATAGGCATAAAATTGGAAGTTGACATAGTCTATGGTGTGCCCATAACTCCTCCACAAGGCTGTGTAATGAGTTTGAACTTGGTTATCATCATAAGGTGCTATAGAAGCAAATGAGATTACCTTGTTTCTCTTTAGGATTGCTATCAGCTGTCCTATGCACTCAGCGAAGGTATTGGGATAGGCCTGAAAGTGCTCGTAATCAATGTCAATGCCGTCCAAGTTGTATTGTTTGATTATTTTTGACAGGGAAGAAACAGCATTAGAAACCCAAGAATCAACTGAGGAAGGTCTGAAATATGCGTACTTATTCTTTGTCACGGTATCTCCACCAAGGCTTAAGGCTACTTTAACATTGGAAAGTTGGGTTTTGATGGAAGAAACTTGTGAGGGGCTGAGGGTCTTGGAGTCCCAAAAGACGTTGAATTTTCCGTTGGTGGGAGATGGAGATGGAGATTTTGTTGTGTCATAGTCTAGTGCAAAGGAGAGAATGAAATGGAATTGAACATTCGGGTTAATGGGAACATCACTGAAGCTAACATTTTTGAAGTCGGCTCCTATGTATTCTCTAAAAAGATTGGATTTCGTAGGTGCTGTTTGAACTGATGTGTTCAAGAAGAAAATAAGAGCTTGAATAAGAAGAACAGCGATCGGATCGTTGAAGACGGTGTCCAGATGGAGTAGGTTTTTGAGTGCGAGTATGTCACAATATACAGTCGTTGGTAGACCTAATAAATATTTATAAATTAGGATTTTGATTCCACGGACAAAACAATAGCGAGCCTTCAATTTGATGTGATAGCCCAGTATAATTCCAAATAATAACAACGTTATCTTAATTAAAGTTTGGAAGGATCTAAAATTATACGACTTTATCCTTAATTAATAAAAGATTCAAAAAACTGTTAGTAAAAGTAAAAGTCAGTGAATAAATAAATAATTGAGTAAACATAAAATTTAAAATTAAATTGTAAAAATAAAAATAAAAGAGAAGACCACTCGATCGAGATACTTCATGTGCTGTAAATTTGTGGACCGAAACTTTTTATGTTGAAATTTCTTCTTAAAAACTTAATTTAGTGTTAATATTACATTCATTAACGTGGTTAAGTTAGGTTTGGCATACTATTCCAAACTCAAATAAAATAGTCTGCGCATGAAATCAAAATGTGTCGGTACGTATCCCAACTTTTCTCAACCATATAAGCCAACTTAAGAAATTGCTTTCATTTCATGGGAGGATGGCTTGGGACAGCTGGTGACCTTAGGCTAGTCTATGTCGTGTCACTACCTCTGCGAGTTGCCGCCGGCAGGTTTGTTTATTAATAAGCTCGAATGCCGATGCTAGAGCACGGAATCTTCAAGGCCGAGCTGCATTGCAAGCCCGCACAGTACACTCGAGTCCTGAAAAAGAATGGTTCCATATTTCTATTAGCATTCTAGCTCATTATTAGCTGTTATATCATATAAGTTTCTTTTTCACAATTAACAAAGTAAAATTTGTTTTTTCAGTCGTATATTATGCAAATTTACAGTACAAATCTATTTTCTGATGTTGTTCTGAAAAGTCGCTATGATATTTGTTGTTCTGTGTGACACTTCACAAAGTAAAATTTTGCTTGGTTATGAGAATGCTTACTGCTACACTTGTCTCGTCACTTACTCTCAATTTTGCATCTCTGATGATTTCAATTTTTTGTTACAACAGAGTTCAACATTTGTCTGTATATGTCTTCACTGTGATCTGTAAGTAATTCTATAAAATATTATATTCTTGTAGCGCTATAGCACCAGCATATTTATTTCAGTAGTCTAACTTTGTCCACACATCATAGGTTGGCTAGTAAGACAAAATACGACCAATTCTGACTCAAATAAATTAAGCTTACTGCACGGATAATAAACTAAGCACATAATTACATGGTTAATTATTGGTAATCATCTTATTAAATAAAATTTTATTTTATAAAAATATTTTTTCTACTACATATAATAAGATTGACCATAAATGATCACTAATAATTCAACACAAAATATTTTCTATAAATTAGTTGTAACTTGCTAGTAAGTCACTCTATATCTCGTGTCTGAAACTATTGTCCTTGGAGTCATTTGCAACCCAGGCCATGAAGTTTCTGTAGGTTCTAACCACCGTCCGCATGGTTCTTGGTGGAAAGCTTGCCAATATATATTGATGTACCAGAAAAGGATAAACAAACACAATTCTAATCTAAAAATTGTAAGGAAAAAATTTATTGGTAAAAAGCTCTGTTAATCTCTTTAGAGTTGTTTAAATAGATTTACATAAACACTAATTCATCTTAAGAATAATTCTAAACAAAATAGGAAACTCTAATTCATCTTAGAAAGACTTCTAAAAAAAATAAAAAAAAACTCTAATTTATCTTAGAAAGAATTAAAAGAAACTAAGAAAGTCTAATTTATCTTAGAAATATTTCTGGACAAAAAAAGAAAGGTCAAAGAGATTGAGTAAATTTTAAAATAAGAAACAAATAAAATAGAATAGAAAATTATTGAAAATTTTTACAGAGAAAGATATTAGATAAGACGTGATCACGTGCTATTCAATATTTCATTCTGTCTACTTAGAAAGAAATGCAAAGAAAGATGTTGGATAAGGCGTGAACACAAGTTGTTCAATATACCATTTTGCTCACTTAGAAAGAAATCCTGAGAAGGATATTGGATAAAGTGAGATCACTTACTATTAAATATCCTATTTTATTAAAGAACTCAAATGCTTCATTTTGTCAAAGAACTTGACCTTGAATTATTGTCAACATACCCAAGCTCCCTGTAATGAAAATAAGGTGAGAGATCAACAACATTGAAAGTTAGAGAAATATCGCCTATCTATGAAGGTAGTTCACAATAAAGGCATTATCATTAATTTTCCTTTTAGTTCTAAACGAACTATATTTCTTTTGTTGTAGTTTATGAAGACTTCCAACATCTTGATTCTTTCTCAAGAAAACCATAACTTCATTTATGTCGACCAACCTAAATCCCAACTTTTTGATTTGTCACAATATATGCATCTCACCAAATTATCCAAAGTCCTACTCGCCACCTCCATCATCATTTTATGGGTGTGTAGTGCTACTATACTTAAAAGAAGAATCAAATAACCCTTACAAGGTCCTCCAAAAGTGACTCAAAAATTTAGTGTCACGGTTAGAAGTAACAGTTTAAGAACACCATGGAGTCACATTACTTCTGCAACCTCTGTAACATTTGTAGTCTTCTTATAAAGGATAAATTGTCCCATTTCAGACAATCTATGTACAACCACAAAGATATAGTTTATACCTCTTTGTGTTCATAGAAGTCCCAACATGAAATCGATAGACAAATCCTCCCAAGTAGCACTATAATTGGCAATGACATGTACAAACCAAAATTTGAAGCCCATTTTATATAAGCTTGACAAACTTGGTACCTCTCAACAATAGTAACAATGTATCTCCTCATTTTTAGCCAATAGTTTCTTTTTCTCACCTCTTCAAGAGTCTTATATCTACGAAGGTGACCAATATATATTTAAGCCTCCTCCATAAAATTCTAAGTCACCTTCTCCCTGAGTGAAATTCTTAGAAGACAAAGTTGACTTCCTTTCATCAAAACCTATCATGTACAAGAAAATCATCATGAGAATTTTTTACTAAGCACAAGTCCCATATCTCTCCAGCATCTCCATCACTCTCACATAACTCCTTCAAATACTCAAGGCCCTTAAGATCCATACTCAAAATCTTCATTATAGCGACCCTCTTACTCAATGCATCAATAATCACACTACTTTTCGCTCCCTTATGCATCACTGTATATGGGAACTTATCAACAAAAGTGGACCATCTAGCATATATCTTCATTCTCAATTCCCTTTGACTTTCTAAATATTTCAAAGCTTAATGATCAGTATCCAAAATAAACTCTTTCCCAATTAAATGATGCTCCCATGTCTTTAAGGCTCTCACCTTCTATTCATCTACTCTCACTCTTTCTTTCCTCATAATGAAACCAAGGAACAACAAATTTTTAGACATGAAAATGTAATTCTCCAAATTAGCATACAATTTGTTTTTCCTCTAAACATAAATACACATGAAAGTGATTTACGTGCTACTCTTCTGACTTATTAGAGATAAGTATATAATCAAAGTATACAACTAAAATCTGACCTAACAAAGGTTTAATCACTTGATTCATCATCCTCACAGAAGGTCTAGGATCATTGATTAACCCCAGAAACATCATTAACCATTCATATAACCTATCTCTAGTCTTAAGTGCAGTTTCCACTCATCCTTAAGCTTAATTCGAATTTGATGGTAACCACTCCTAAGATAAATCTTGAAAAAGATCATTGCCCCACTTAATTGATCCAACATGTCACCTAACCTTAGGATAGGAAATTTATACCTAATATTAATCTTGTTAATGGTTCGATTATTTGCATACATCCTCTAATTACCTTATTTCTTAAGAGTAAGTAAAGGAGGAACTGCACGTGAGCTCATACTCTGTCTAATATGCCCTTTCACAATCAAGTCTTCTATTTCTTCCTCAAGATCTCATTCTCTTTTGGACTTATACGGTAATGAGGTAAGTAAGGTAAACTAGCCCCATGAATAAAACCAATATGGTTTGGGTATTGAGGTAATCCATTAGGTAGCTTATTGAGTATTACATTCCCAAATTCTTCAAACAGTGGTTGCATATTTAAAGAAATCTCAACTTTTCTCTTTTCACTCTCCTCTTCCTATTTTGCTATCAATATTGTACGTCCCTCATTCCTTTCACCTCACTCATAAAACTTTTTCTATCATTTTCTAATTCTAACAATATCTTCTTTGTCTCATTAGGTTTCACTAATCTCTTTTCACTATGGATATTAACTTATACTTCACAGCATTATTCACAAATAGATAAATATTCTCCCTACTCGAGTGATATTGTTGGGACCCGATCCGGAAACCGGATCCCAACCGGAAGACGAAGGACGGAACAAAAAATCGAACCAACCGAAGAAACGAAAGAACGGAACAAAGACCGAGGCGACTTCAAATCGGATAAATTGAATTCGATAAAGCCAAA